>CABHPR010146265.1:7500-27569 GCA_902168415.1 Peromyscus melanophrys
CTTTTAGGATCTTCCTTCTCCATAAATGACTATCTATCACAGCTACAAAACAAAACAACAAAAATAAAGTAAGAACACAAATTATTGTATACTCAGAGTTATATGCTGACAATTTTTAACATGTCACATTTTAATGTCTTAATATTCAGCCTCTGTTAGTATTTGATGTACTTTAAGGACTGATTTAAAGTACAGGGAATAACTCTAGGCCTGACAGTCACTGAAGACTAACTTACAAGAGTCAACTTGGAGGCTAGTAGGGAACTGTTGTGCGCTCTTCCATAAACTACACTGTATTATATTTCTACAGAAACCAGTTAGTCAAATGTGGTATTCATTTGGGATTTCCATTAATATAAACATTAAGTGTTGATATTAAAAGGAATGTCCCAAGTGATGGGGATGGAGGTACAGCTCCAAGCCATCACCCACAGCCCTCTGAGGAATTCATTAAATCTTTTAGGAACCCTGACTCAGGTGAAAACCCTGACTCTAGATCATTTGCTTTGACCCAGAAAAAAATTTCTGGGCTAACCATTATGGAGTAGAACTGGAGTTTATTATATAATAATTTGATATGCTATTATTTTTACACACAAGGGTAAAAAGAAAGAGAGGCGCTTGGGAAGAGAAAGACACAATTAAGGCATGAGTGTGGGCTTCTCAGAGAATAGTCACACCTCATTTTCTTAACAATAGCCATATATGCCATTTTGCTGGGTTTTTTTAAATGTGTTTCCAGTTTATCAATTAGGCAAAACTCTAGATCACAATAGTATAAGAGGTTAGGATATCTTCATTGTAAAAAACATTTAATCTTAAGACTATTCTTAAGATGCACCCTACCCCGCCAAAGAAAAAGGTCTGGAAGAGGAGTTAGGCCCCAGACAAGGCCAGACATATTCAGCCCTTAAGTCTGCTTCACTGCTGTTTTAACACCCCACCCCCCACCCCCGCCCAAGACAGGGTTTCTCTGTGTAGCTCTGGCTGTCCTGGAACTCACTCTGTAGACCAGGCTAGCCATGAACTTACAGAAATCTGACTCTGCCTCCCGAGTGCTGGGATTCTTTTTTTTTTTTTTAATCGAGACAGGGTTTCTCTGTGTAGCTTTGCGCCTTTCCTGGAGCTCACTTGATAGCCCAGGCTGGCCTCGAACTCACAGAGATCCGCCTGGCTCTGCCTCCCGAGTGCTGAGATTAAAGGCGTGTGCCACCAACGCCCAGCTGGGATTCTTATTTAAACATATTTCTATATAAAAGAAACTTGTCTGTTGGCTACGTTCACAGCAAATATTAATTGTTCTGGAATTCTCATTTCTCAGCTGGTGAGAGGTTTCAAGCAGACTCTAGAGTGAGGGGCTCCTTCCCAGCCCCATGTACCCAGAGTTTTTCCTGTCTTTCTACATACCCCAGAATGATGTCTTTCATTTCATAGAGGAGAGAGTAGCTAACATAGAGAATTTTAGACAAATTATAGCCTCAGAAATCATCTGGCACTATAATACTCTATTTCTGCTGGATTGTCAGTAACACCCAGCCATAGGCTTCCTATTGGAGACAGTTTGGGGAGGATGCATGCTGGTCTTAGGGCTTTGGGTGGGCAGACTACAGGTCCCAGTAGCTCAGCTTTAAGGTTAAGCCTCTACTTGTTCCCCACATACACACCTGGTAGAAGAATTACTCAGGAACTGACTTTGGATGATCTAAAAACCGGACAAAATTTTAGAGAATGACTCTAGCATGAAGAAAAACAGCTAGGATCAATTTATTATTATTATTATTTTTTAAATCAGCTTGCAAGGGTGGCAAGATGGCTCAGGGGGTAAAAGCCCTTGCTGTGGAAGCCTGGTGACCTCTAAATTTGATCTCCAGAACCATGGTGTAAGGAGATAAGCAACTACCAATTACAGTAGTCACCCTCTGATCTCCTTGGCATACATGTGCATGTGTGTGCACACACACACACACACTCACACACACACACACACACACACACACGTGCATGTGCACGTGCTCATAAGCTCATCACACACACAAACATATGCACACAATAGCAATAAATTACATGAAATTTTAAATCATCTTAGCGTATGATGGTGAGTCGGAGTAAGCTCCTGGAACTCCAATGTTCTTGCATACGCTGTGGGGTTCTTGTTAAAATGCAGACCTGGAGTTCGTAGTGAATGGGGCCCCAGATTCTGTAGTTCTAACAAGGACCCAGAAGTGCAGGTGAGGTCAGTGCTCTGTCGAGGAGCAAGAAAGAGAACCAGGGCTATGGGCTCAGGAATTCTAATTTCCTCAGGTTCCTGCAATTCATAGTACATATTGAGTTGTAGAAGCTCAGAGAAGAGTTACTGGGAATCTCAGTGAACAGTGAATGACATTAGGGTCTTTTTTGATGTCCAGAGTAGGGACCACTGCAGGACAGAACCCGCTAGAGTTCCTGCTGGCAAGGTGAACTATGTGTGGAAATTCTTGTAATAGATAAGAACCCCACCAGCAGGCATGAGTATTCCTGTCTGAGTAGTTTCCGCATGAAACTCTGGGATCAGCGAGGCTGAGGAAGCTGGACTGAGTCTGAGTGGAGAAGGCTGGAGCTGGTGTCTTAGTTACTGCACTAGAAAAGGGGGGTAGAAGTGAGAAAGAAGGGGCTTTGCATTTTCCTGTTTATTGTGGTTATTTTGCTTTATGCATACTCCTATTCATGTCTGCAAGATCCTTCTTGTATCACTGGATTTTCAGAGTGACTGTAGCCGGTTTTAGTTCCCTTTAGCCATTTGTTGACGCCTGTGTGTACCTGCCGTAATCCCTCTCATGGCCAATTTCCAGTCCCCGCAAAAGACAATGAGAGCATCTGATGTACAGATTAAGCGAACATTTGAAAACCTAGGAGTTACCCCCAACGCTCTTTAGAGAAGGAACAAGCAATTCAAAACAACCCAGGACTTTCCGAGACTTCTCACGAAGCTATTACTCAATCTTCTGTATTCGAAGACGTGCCCTAGATGGAATCAGCAGAGACAGGCAAAGAGTAAGAAAAATGAGATCACAGTTCTCCAGGAAAACAAAACCCGGTTCCCAAACCTGCCATCAGCTCGAGCCATTCATCTTCTCTGTGCTTCCTTGTCATCTTACTCTATTGCAATTGAGATTCCACCAGGCGGGGACTCGCCCCCGGAGTGGAAAAGCACCACGGACATGGGAATTCTAAGAGTGAAGGCTCTTCACAAATTTGAAAGGAAAGGAAGATCCAAAGAGGGCTGGAAGGAGGAGAGATGCCGCCGGATGGAGACGGAGGCTAATAGAAACAGGAACTCGGGAAGGAAAAGAAGCAGAAGGTGCTTAGCTTTGAACTGGACCACCAAGGCACTTTCATTTTCATCTAGGATGTCATGTGTCACATTAAAATTTAATTCTTCAGGTGGAATTTGAATAAAAACTATTTAAGACACACTAGAAATGGGAAATCCATACTTATCAGTCAAATAAATAGAAACGGTGGTCTTTTTCTCACATTTAAAATAAAGGAGGACTCTCTGTGTAGTTTCAAGAGTTAAGTTAGGTACCTACAGCCTTAGTAAGCTGCCTAGCCCAAAGTTAGCTCTACTCAGAGCTGTTCAGAAAGATGGCTTCAGGGAATGAAACATTTATCAATATAGGATCGTATTAGTATGTAAAAATATTCTTAAATATTCTTAAATTTTTAGGGTCTTGTAAGCTAAGGTATAAATTTATTATATATAAATCTATATATATGTATGATATATATATATATCATAAGTGAAGAATGAATCGCAGTTCATTCTCAGAGCTCGAGGAGCTATGGTCACATGCAGTTCCTATCTAGAATGCATCATGTCCACCTAGTGTGCCCCCTGTGAGGGATGCAGGCCAGACCCCTAATACTAAAAGGGCAGTGGGAGAAAGCTAGGCTAGAGGTCCATGTAAGATGATATGACTTCCCTGGGTTGGACCATCTTATTCATTTCTTTGAGGAGGTGAAGTTGAAACCAAGGAAGTCTTGACAGACAGAAAACGTACAAGCTGGAGAATCCACATCAGGCACCTGCATACCATATGAGGGGTACTGGCAGGCAGGAGAGTTCTTGAGCATGGCCAGGGAAAGGCTGCGTGTGGAGTCAAAGTGAGTATCGAGCACTGGGGTTCCAAATCAGGTAGAGCATATGAGATCTTCAAATCACACAGATGACCCAGTCCGATTTGCATTTTGGAAGATGGATGCTGATGTCTTTCTTTGGAGTAGGAGGAAACAACCCCATATTCATGAATCACCATACACTTACAGTTCAAAACAATCAGAATGAATGCTTCCAAGTTGATTCTTCTGAAATATGCTGAGTTCATCTGGAAACAAATACAGTCTGTGAGTATAAGTTAGAAAATGCTTGCCTAGTGGCCATTAGGGTCCTCTCATGGATATAGCTGGTGAGGTCATTTATTGAGAGTGATGCAGATGAAATTTGATTCTACTTCAAAGTTTAAAAGTCTGGTTTGGGTACTGGAGAGATGGCTCAGTGGCTAAGAGCACTGGCTGCTTTTCCAGAAGACTGAGGCTCAAATCCCAGCCTCTTCTTGGCATCTCACAACCATCTGTAACGCCAGCCCCAGAGGACCTGAAACTCTCTTCGGGCGTCCATGGGCACCAGACACACATGTGGTGCACAGACATAAATGGCAAATATTCATACACATATAATAACAATAATGTATAATTATTACTATTATTATTAAGTCTAGTTGGGGTTGGGGAGATGACACAGTAGTTCAGAGTGCTTACTACTCTTCCAGAAGACCCGGCTTCTGTCTCCAGTACTGGTGTCAGAAGCCTCACAACTGCCTGTAATTCTAGTTCCAGAGGATCTGATGCCCTCTTCTGGCCTCTGTGCTTGGCTGCATATATCTGGTGCACATCAATGCCTTATGAGCACACATACACACGTAAATAAAAAAACTAATCAAAAAAAGATGTTTAAGTCTGGCTTGGTCAATGAATTACTCATGCCAGGGAAGTATTTTGTCGCCCACAGTAACAAAATGTCTGAAGACTTTGATGACCATTATGCCAAGGTTATCCCGGTCCTCTGAGGACAGCCTGGACCCTAAGGTCAACCAGAACTCCCTGCTCCCTCAGCTTTCCCCAACTATGAGGTTATTGACTGTGGGACAGTGAAAATGCAAAGTGCCCAAGGGGCCCAATCTTCACGTCAGTATTAGGTTGAATCGTTGAATTATCAATTTGACAATTTTTTAAAAACTGATATATTTTAAGGTCTAATCTCAAAGTTTTTTTTTTTTTTTTTTTTTTTTACATACAGAAAGCCTCAATAATTTTTCCAAAATGAATTTGGAGACAAATTCAACCAGAGACAGTTGCACAAGATCTCCTCAGCTGGGGGAGGCGGGGTTGCCTGGTATCCATGCTCTCTCACTGTGAGGCTAAGGGTGGGCTACTGACATTGAAAGGCAGGCAGGCCCGCCAGGCAGGAGCTGTGGTGGAGCTTCCCTGGTGAGACCCTGGTGGCTGCCATTAATTACCACCTCTGTGATCTACTGCCAAACTCACTGTAGCACCAGAATCCTGCTACCTGCCCTAAGCTGGGCCCTCTCTTTTTCTTTTTTCTTTCTATTTTTACTTTTTCAAGACAGAGTTTCTCTGTGTAGTCCTGACTATCTTGGAACTTACTTTGTAGACCAGGCTGGCCTCGAACTCACAGAGATCCGCCTGCCTCTGCCTCCCAAGTGCTCTGATTAAAGGCATGTGCCATCACTGTCCGGCCAAGCTGGGCTCTCTTAGTCTTCAGAATCTTCCTCATCTTCAGGATCAGCACCTCTGCCTCAGACAGGTTGACCCAAAGTCCTGTCTCCTAAACATGCATTTCCAGCAGCTTGTCTGTGGCAAAGGTCCAGGCTGCCTCTCCAAATCCAGCGTTTCTGATTATCTGTGGTTTTACGTTAGGGTCTCATTTCTCCTGAAGAAGAGAAGTCACAATTTGAATCTCAGTGACGCCCACAGAGAACATCCAGTCCACTAACCTCCCCTACATGCTCTTTCTCTACCTAAACACATTCAGATTTCCCTTTCGATTCTGTTTAAGGTCCATGGTGCAGAGTTGTAGTCCTTGCATGTAAAATATCCCAGAAAATGCCCTTCACTCTTGCATAGAGAGAGAATTTGATCAAAATGATAATGATTTTTTGCATCTGAAGAAAAGATTAAATCTAGGAATCCAAGGATGCAAATGGTACCCGGAAGGTGACTTTTTCTGCTAGCCTTGTGTTTTTAGATAATGTCCTCAGCTTCACACCATTGCCTTCACTATGGGTGGTTTCACAATTTCCTGAAGTATCCCCTTTCAGTTAAACAGCAAGCCCTGCAGCCAAACCTTACTTTCTTCTTTCCCAATGGTTTCTCTGCTTTCAAAGCCTGTGGGTAAGTCAGAGATTGCCTTCCAGAAGGGGACACAGAGCCGTGGAAGTGAAACTTAGTTGGTCTGCAGCCCAGGACTTCAATGTTTAGAATTCCTTGGGCTCTGTGGTCGAAAAATCTTGCTTGGTACAAATCCTTGCCAAGATGCACAAAATGTTTTTCAAATGGAAAATTCTAGGAAGGCTTTGGCTTTCCAGGGTGCTGTGTAGGTTACAGGGAGTGGGTTTGCCATGCAGACAGAGCTCAAAGGTTTCTGTTCATGTTATCATGGTGCCACTGTGGTTTCAGCTGATCCCTTTTATATGTTAACAGAGCAGTAGGCACAGTGGGCTTGTCACTGAGGTCATGTGGACCCTGATCATCCACTTTGTGGGTTCCTTGAGGCACAGAGACAGTGTTGGGTACAATATAAGGGACAGCAAACTGCAGAGGGGAGGTGAGCCATGTTCTGGTCTTACTTCTATGTCCCTGCCAGCCCTAGCATGGAATTTATTTAAGTAGAAACCTCATCAGCTGCAGAGAAGGCTAGCTTTTTATCAGGCGCATGCTTTTTGGTTTGCCCAGCTACTGCCTTTCCCACATTTATTTGGAGTTGGATATGGCTGTGAGCTTGAGTTCCAGCAGATAGATCAGAGGGCATGCTGAGCTATTTCTGTTGAAGAACCTGGGCTTCTTCAGAACCTTTGTTGATTGGATCCAGTGAGAGTGAGGCATACCTCACTTTCCTCTCCTCCACTCCCCTGCCCCCCTTTCCCTCCTCCACTCCTCCCTACTTCCCTATCAGTACTGAAAACCAAACTCAGCACCAGGTTCATACTAGACAAATCTTCTTCCAATGATTGCCATCATGGTCCTTTTTTATTTTTATTTTGGGATAGGGTCTTACTAAATTGTCCAGATTAGCCTTCAACTGGCAATCCTCCTGCCTCATCCTCTTAAGCAGCTGGGGATGACAGGCACGTGCCACCATGCTCAGCCAAAGCCAAGTTTGTTTGTCCTTCCACATTTTTTTTCTTTTTCTTTTCTTTTTTTGCCTAATTTTCCCTGACTTATCCAATAGGTTTACAACTTAGAGGTATTTTTTAGACCTCTTGTGTTTGCTCAAGAATATTTTGTCCAGTTAGATAACATATTGGCCCATCTGTGTAGGAGAACTTTTAAAGACTCCATGTCTTTGTATCTATCACTCACAGTATTCAGACCCTGTCTTCTCCTTCCCTCTGTTTCTATCACTTTTCTATTCTCTCCCTTTCTCCATCCCTCCTTGATTTTTATTTTTTATTTTTTTTGTCTTATCTCTGTTTTTGTTTGTTGGTTTGTTTTTGAGATGGTCTCACTTGCCGCCTTAGGCTGGCCTCCAATTTGTGATCCTTCTGCCTCCACCTTCTCTGCTGGGATTCCTTCTCACAGGAATGTGCCCTGGTTCATACTTTTTTGTTTTAAATGCTTTCATTCCACACTCAGACTTTGATTTCCCACTTATGTTTGTTTAGCTGGCTTGGTTGCTAAATCTGTTTCTGTCAATAGTAATGTAATCCTAAAAGATGAGATGTTAGAGTAATCTGAATATATGCAGTGTCTTCTAGAACATCTAAAACTTAAATATATATATATGTATAAACACACACACATATATATACACATATTATGTATTATATATGTCACACATACACATATATACAGATACAGATACAGATACAGATATAGATATAGATATAGATATAGATATAGATATAGATATAGATATAGAGTCTCACTATGTAGCTCTGGCTGGCCTGGAACTCCTCAGAACCGGGATTAAATGTGTGCACTAGTGTGCTTTGCTAAAACTCTAATTTTTGTCAGTTACCTAATTAGCATCTTCGATTTGCATTTGTTTGCTGGGTTTTGAGGGATCAGAGGAGGAACAAGGAAGATAGCTGCAAACCTACATTCCAAACTCCTTTATTCAGCTCAGGTCAGAGGGTAGGGAGACTCCACAGGGTCAGGGTAGCATTTCGACATTTTCTCACAGAGCATGGGCTAGGCGGATGGATATGGAGGATGTGTAGGATCTAACAACTGACTCTGCACAGCCCTTCTGAGCTTCTAAGATTTTGTTTAACCTTCACAATAACCCTGAGAGAGGATGGAGGGTATTTGTCTACTAGGGTTCCATTTGCAAAAACCATGGTGGAAGAAAAAAGGAAGGTATGAATTTAAGAACCTGGGATGATAACATGGTAACCCCAGTTTCGTGCTTTTTTGCACTATACAAGACAGCAGTTCTCAGCCTCCACCTTAGTATACTGGTCTCCCCTGCTCTTTCTCCCTAAGACAAGATCTGCGTGAGCCGATGTCTAAGGCCCCTTCTGTTCGTGCCTCACAACTACTCTCTGCCTTCATATTCAAAGTTTCTCATCTGATGCTGAAGGCCGAGGGTTTCCATCTTCTGCTAATTCTCTCTTTATAATGGGGGCAATTTGAGTTTTGTTTACTGAGATCCCCTTCTCTTCACCCGATATTGATTCTATGCCCTCAAACATATTATGTGAGAACCTGTGATTCCCCTCCCCCCCCCACCTCCACTGGACTCAAGCCAGGGATGAAGTTAATCTCAGCCCATTACACTGCTAATGCTTATATTCACCTCGGGATGCTTTCCAGAGTACTTAGAAGTCATTATCCCTCACAGGACTTAGCACTTTACGGAGTTCTCACTTTGCTTAAAATGAACATGAACATATAATTTATTACTTTAATCAGGATGCACTGGGTGGGAAAGCGGGTTCTATTAATGATCGTGCTGGGACAACTGGCCTTAAGTGGGACTGTACCACACAAACAGGCACATATATTCACCTGGCTAGAAGAAAATACTGAGACAGCGTACCCACATTAGACCGTTGGGGTCCAGGGTGTGCTCTCTCCACAATCTGGTGTGGGACCTCCCCTTGGGATTTTCTCCTTCAGCCAATTGTTGTCTTTTCACACTATGCGAGGGTGCATTTGTTTGAGTGCTTCAGGAGTACCTGCTCCTTTCGCTGGACTTCTTCCGTAATACAGGAGGCAACACCAACACAGCATTTCCCGCCGAGTAGGTGCTCAGTAAGTGGGAGTCAGATGAAAGCAAACAGACCAGCCCATTACTTAAAGGCATGCCCATAAGTAATTATTTAAGAAAAGCTCAAGGAAAGTAGGTTTTTGCAAAAGAGGGGTGGACAGACATTGCAGTCTCCTTGGTGACCTTCAGGCCTGGGTATTTGCACTTTGTGCTTTGGTACCTAGAGCTCCCATCATGTCCCACATCAAAGGCATAGCAGTAGAGTTTGCTGTGAGAAACATTCAAGTTGTAGTGGCTGGGCAAAAATGGACTGTTAGTGGAAGCCAGAGGATTATCTCAAGTGAAAGTAGGCAGGCTGGGACACTGGCAGTTTCCAACGCCCTACTGAAGCCCCACTGAAGCCTCCAATGAAGCCACCTTCCCAGGAGTCCCCCGGAAGTTCCCTGAAACCCCACCTGGAGCCCCACCTGAAGTCTCACCTGGAGCAGGATTTGGGTACAGTCTCTGGGGCTACTCAGCACCCACACATAGTCAGCACTGAAATTCTGTCATGTGATTAAGCTAGCCAGGCTCCCAAGTACAGTATTATATGAACCAACTCCAGCACAGAATAATCAGTGAGCTGAAATTTCAACTTGAAAGCTGATTTAAAAATTGGTTAAAGTGTAATAACATTCATGTCTGCTGGTCAACCTGGTCTCTCCTATTGAGTCATGGGACTGAGGTCAGAAGGCTGCTTAAGAAGACAGGGTTAGGGAGGTGTGTGTGTGTGTGTGTGTGTGTGTGTGTGTGTGTGTGTGTGTGTGTGTGTGTGACAGGGGGAGGTGTTAGGGAGGTGGTTATTTAATGGTTCTGGCCCTGAAATCAAGGTCCTAAATGGCACCAGGCACTGGATACTCGTCCTGCACAAGCATTCCTGCTTGCTCTTAGCACATTTTTTACCCCAGGCAGAGGCAGATGAGCGTAGATATTTATGATCCTCACAAGTGATTAAAGATTCTTTGCAATAACAGATATAATAAACAGGATAAGATTTTTGAAGATTTAAGCAAGAAAAACAGGAAAATATGGTACTGTGAAATCCTGTCTTCTTGACAGAGGTGACTCATAAATTTGAGCTCAAGTTTTCCAGTAGCTAAAATGGAGACAGGAACTGATCAATTTTTCCTCTCAGTTCCCATTTATCATCTCCTCATGCCTGACATGTTACCAAATAACTGGGTAATTAAGTTATATCCTGCTTTCAAAGATGGCATCATTTTTGAGAGACAATCTAATTTTTCCAGGTATAGGCCTGTGTACCACTTCCCAGGAATGGTGCTTTTAAAAAAAGATTTGTTTTATTTTATTGTGCAGGTGCATGCACACACTCACAGGTTGTGAGCTTCAGATGTGGGTGCTGGTCCTTTGGAAGATCAGCACGTGTTCTAATCCACTGAGCCATCTCTCCAGCCCCCTTTTAAGTATGTGTTTTTAATGGTGACTTAATGTTTGTTTCAGTTCAGAGTTTTTGTGTATCTGGCTAACTTCCAAAGGTACACACACACTCCTTGACTCAAAAAACAAAAACAAAAACTACTTCATAATTTAAAAGACATTTTTCCCTTCCAATTCTGAGTCAAACATGGCATCTTGGACATGCTAAGTACACATTCTACCACTGATCTATATCCATAGCCATTGATATATACATATATATATTTTTTTGAGGCAGAGTCTTGCTTCAAAGCCCACGCTTGCCTCAAACTTACAATCCTCCTGCTTCCATTTCAAAAGTCTTGAGATTACAGACACGAGAAACCACGCCCACCAACACGATGCACTATCAAATTAAGTGCCATCGGTTTCCTATGTCTAAACCACTGCTTTTCTTTTTTGAAAGCGTTATACTTTCCTTCTCTGCCCTATGTTTTTTCTGACACAAATGAAGAACTACTCTGGCTCATTTTACTCGCGTGTTGGCATAGCAACAGAGTGAGCTTTCTTCTACGATCACTGACCATCCCAACTTCCTCCTCACAATGTGGTATGGATCATAGGAAAGTACTTAGCTTGAGGCTGGGATTGTCTATGGGTCATGACCTCTATTCCCCACTCTTCCAGCTAGTTGTGGATTGCCACTGTGAGCATCGTTTTCCCCTTTGGTGTGCTGGGGCTGCACTGAGAATGGCTGCCACAAATAACCTTATTTGGGGGACGACTGAAAATTTTGATGATAAAAATATCACCGTAACTCCATTGTTGGCTCAGCCTTGGCAATGCTTTTGCCTTAGCGAGTTGGTTGTTGGAACCGTATATATTTTGCCATGATCAGAAAGAGATTTTATCAAAACCTTACCTTCGTTAAACTTTGAGATACTAAATAGTAGAGCTGTACATTGGCAAGAACATGGGAGGGATCTAGCAGCAACACAAACAAAATGCCCCAGTCAAGCCACACATTAAAAAGTGCGATAATGCTGTGTAGGTGACGATAATTGCTCCAGCTAAGGATGGATGATAATCTTCATGTTAGGGACTGCATTCAACTAAGCATCTGATAATTCCTTCCCTCATTAGAGATAATCAGCAGCGTCTAGAAACTAGATTGATGGCTTAAATGATATAGAAGAAATTATAGTGGAATGATAGAAAATTCATGAGAAAATTATGCAGTAAAAACACAGACGCCTACAGATAAAGACGCCTCATTCTTTCTCTAGGATTAGGACTTATAGAGTCTTATTTTTAAACACTATAGCACAATCTCACCAGGGCAAAATATAAAAAGAGAAACCACCTCATTCATAAAAAACACAAACAACTCATGAAGCAAAGAACTTTTTATAAAGTAAGTATAATATCCCAGTTTAGGAAATGATGACACTCTCTAGTTTGACATGTATGTCCCGTGAATGTGATAAACGCATGGGTGTGTTTCCAAGGACTGGCATCCTTGTCTCCCATCAGGTTCCCACAAGGGTTTGTAACTTTCAAAAGTTAAGGTTTCTTGTTTTACTTGCCTCCTTGGGGTTTTGTACACAACCACAGGGTTGATAGGCTGAGACTAAGACTAAGGCTCAAAATACAGAGTCTTAGCTTACTCATAATATAGGAGGGTGCTTACTAGGTAAGGAAGAAGCAGTGTACTCAGAAAGGAAGACTTCAGAGGACATCCTTGGTCATAGTTTCCATAAGACAAAATAAGAAATTAATTCATAAGAACTAATTACAGAATTTTTAAGATCTATTGGTCATATACCAGGGTTCCACATAGTCCCTAAAGTTCCTGATGGTAGTATTACTCCTCTTTTCTTTAGGATTTATTTTTACCCTGTGGCATCTAGTAGATAGGAAGAAACTCAAGACTGTGAAACTCATTACATCATTGTTTCAGTTTTGACTGCAATCATTTGGAATTCAATAATCTGAAAGTAGGTATTGCTCTGTGTTCTTTGCACCTCTGGCTAGGACTAGCATTTTCTAAATGATTTCGGTAGGTGAAGGGTCATTGTGCTTACTCTGTCTGCAGATGCAGCATTTGGCCTTGGTGATGAACAGGGAAACTTTGACATGATAGGAATTAGGGTTAACTATAGGTGGACTCATATCCCTATCCCAAGTTCATCTTAGATATAATTAGGATGAATTAGATAGGGGATAAGTGTGACTTTGGCAATAATTATTAGTGATCCAGCTACACCATTGACTCTGGAATTTTGTGCTTTGGTACTAGTTGCTCATCTTCCTGGTAGTCCCGTTCCTCTTTGTTACGGTTTAAATTTGGAACATGCTCAGCAGATTCACAGTAGGAGGTCCTGTTTTGTGGGGCTGTGGAATGTTTAGGAGGGAAGGACTGCCTAGGAGAAGAAGTTCACTAGCCTGCTGCTCCCAGGTTGGCCACCAGGTAAACAGCCACTGGCACCCCCAACATTGTGACTTCCCCTATGATGGCTGAATTTGTCTGGAATTTTGAAGTGAAATAAACTTTTCCTCCATTGTCTTTTTTTTCTTTTCTTTTCTTTTTTTTTTTTTTTTTGCTCAGGTATTTTGCTCAGAAAAAGTAACAAATGTACCATTCATAGACTGTTCCAGATACACCAAGGAATGTAGTTGACAGTACAGGAAAGCAGCATGGAGTGGCACCTAGTGGCTTCTGAGTGGGGCTGAAACAACACCAGATGTGAGATGTTCTGATGCTAAATTAATTATCAAACAGTTTCTTAACCAAGACCTTGGGTCATAGGTTCTAGGGAGTCACAATTCTGTCTACCATGGGAAGGCTGGAAATGTTTTATTCTCTCTAAACGTTAATAAATGTAACTTTAACTATAGAACCAATAAGATATGAATACATTCACATTGTGGAAGAGGATGTGCTACAGAAACACCGGAAACCGCCCCCCCCTCACCCTCTCACCGATTGAAGTCTGCTCGGATGTCGTTGAATGAACTGTTGTTCACTTCCTTTGCTGCCTTCTTTGAGCTCTAGATTTGGATGTGAGTAAAGAGGCGTGGTTTGTTTTCACTTCTCTTCGATCCTTTTCTGGTTCTTTCTGACCTGTTGTGGGGGTTTGATGCAGTTACTCTGTTGGTTAAATTGAGTTCCCTGGTTCTGGTAACACCTCTGTCATATTTAACTTTCTCATCTCAAAACATGGCTTCTATCTTACGTTCTTTCTTTAAAATTATTTTATCTTATTTTAGGTTTATTGTCATTGAGTGCGCCTCTGTGTGCATGATGTATGCGTGCCATGGTGTGTGTGTGTGTGTGTGTGTGTGTGTGTGTGTGTGTGTGTGTAGGTCAGAAGACAGCTGTGTGAAGTCAGTTCTCTCTCTGTTTATGTGGGATCTTGAGGTAGAACTCAGGTCATCAGGCTTGGGCCACATGATTCTTTATCTGCTGAGTCATATGTCCTTGAAAAACTGCATGTGGTTTCATTTTCAGGTCTTGTTTTTTTTTTAAATGTGTTTTGAATAGTTTAATGATATTATTTGTTAGACCATTTGTAAGAAAGGTTGAGTAATGTACTTAGATCCATTCCATGATATTTATTCTTAAAGATAAGAAAATGGTAACATAAAACTGTGTATGTCTACAATGAAGATATGAAAAGCAAAGATGAACACTTGACAGGCTATTTCCTCTGATTGCAATTAAAATATTAAATAGTACTCTGTAGTCAATAAGATCATAAATGACTTTCTTTTTTTTCAGAGATTTCCTCATTTACCAGTTTAATGGCATTAAGAACATACTCACTATCTAATGATTTAAAATGTCCTCACTGTATTCCCTTGCATTCAGTCTAGCAATTAAGACTATAGGCTTTCAAACAATTGGTATTTGTTAATTTTTTTTTTTTTTAGTTGTGAGGCTGGAGAGATGACTTTTGTGGTTAAGAGCACTGGCTGCTCTTGCAGAAGACCCAGGTTTGGTTCCCATCATCCATATGGCAGCTCACAACTGCTTGTAACTCCAGTTCTAGTGTATCTGATGTCCTCTTCTGGCCTCTGTGGGCATCAGGCACACACACGGTGCACAGACATATGTGTAGACAAAACACCCATCCATACAAAATAAAATTTAAAAAGATAGTTTACTATTCCTGTGTGTGTGTGTGTGTGTGTGTGTGTGTGTGTGTGTGTGTACATGCATGCCATGCACATATGGGTGGGTGGAGGTCAGAGGACAACTTTGTGAAGTCAAGTCTCTCCTTGCTTCTGTATGTTGGTCCTGAGGATTGAACTCAGGCCATCAGTCTTGCTAGGCAAGAGGCTTTTCCTGCTGAGCCTTCTCACTAGGCCAAGGTCTTGTCTTAAAGATCTCAGTTTTTGTCCCCCCCCGCCCCGAGACTTTATAGCTTTGCTATTGGAATTTGATTTTTCTTAATATGGTGAATGCATTTTTTCTAGTGCTTTCTCTGACTATTTATTTCTGAATTGTAAAAAGTAGTTTTGAATATTTTCCCTATATTTAGTTATCCTAAAATTGGTAAGTTAGCCAAAATTTTTTCAATTCATTTTCTTAGATGCTCAATGAACTTACTTGAAAATGATGAGCATTTTACTATCAACCAGGGTGTCCAAATGCCATTGTAGCATGAATCTTAAAAGTTCTTATTAATAAAAACGAATCCAGGCTGGGTATTGGGGTGAATGCTGGAAGATCAGAGAAGCAGAACAAGCCACAGCTACCTCACCCCGCCAGTTCCTCAGCAGATCCTGTTTCCTCAGCTGGAAGCCTTTGAGTCCTCATCCAAATGGATCTCAGCTGAACTGCTTCTCGAAAGCCTAAAAGCTTAACCAGCCAAAGCCTAAAAACTTAACCAGCCAAATGCTTCTAGTTTCTGGTCTTCATGCCTTATATACCTTTCTGCTTTCTGCCATCACTCCCTGGGATTAAAGGCTTGCTTTCTGGGATTAAAGGCAAGAGTCACCATGCTTGGCTGTATTATCCTTGAACACACAGAGATCCAGGTAGATCTCTGCCTCTGGAATGCTAGGATTAAAGGCATGTGCTACCACTGCCTATCCTCTATGCTTAATATTGTGGCTGTTTTGTTCTCTGACCCCAGATAAGTTTATTAGTGTGCACAATATTTCGGGGAACACAATACCACCACATGTCATTTTTTATTCAACTCATTTAAAGCTACAATTTTACTTCTGCATGTCATTTTAGCTGTGTATTAGTCAGGGTTATCTAGAGTCATAGAACTTATGGAATGACTTCCTCTTTATATATAAAAAGGGAATTACTGGAATGATACAGGCTGCAGTCCAACTAATCCAACAATGGCTAGCTATGAATGGAAAGTCCAAGAATCTAGTGGCTGCTCAGTCCCACAAGACTGGGTGTCTCAGCTGGCCTTCTGTATATGCTGGAATCCCAAAGAAGTAGGATCCAGTGGCAGTGAAGGAATGGACGTGCTGGCAAGGCAAGGGCAATCAGGTAAAGAAGAATAAAACCTTTCTTCTTCCATGTCCTTGTATAGGTGTCTAGCAGAAGGCATAGCTCAGATTAAAGGTGTGTCTTCCCACTTCAAGATCTGGATAACAGGTGTATCCTCCATTTCTGGATTGTAGTTCATTCCAGATATGATCAAGTTGACAACTAAGAATAGCCATCACACTGCACCTAAGATTTAGTGATGTAAGAACTTAACTACTATTTTATTATAATATTACAATCTGCTTTTTTGTGTAGTAAGAGCAAATACCATGAGATCCATTCTCTTAATAAGTTTCAGGAGCATGGTATAGTGTTGTCAATTATAAACATGGTGTTATATGAACTTATTCTTTGGAATCTACTTACACTGCATTTTTCTTTATCTAAGACCTGACCAGCCATCATTGTGTTGTTTGATTATATGAATTGGACTCTTTCATTCCTCAGAACCTAAATAGAATAATGGGATCGTGGACTTCCATGGCTGGCTTATCTCTTGGCATAATGATTTCAAGGTTCATCTCTGTCGTTGCCTCATATGGCAGGATTTCCTTTTTGATGGCTGGATACTATTCTAGTATATATGTAAATCACATTTCCATATCAGCTCATCTGTTGACATTTAGATCATTTCTATATTGTAAATATTGTTGCACTGACCCTAAGAGGACATGTATCTCTTCTATATAAACAGAAACAGAGTTGAATTGTTCCGGTTTTATTTTTATGGGAAATTATTAATCGCTTTCCAACGTGACAGCCCTACTTTACATTCCCACACACAGTAAGTGAGGGCTCCAGTATTTTTCTACATCCTCATATCCCAGAAAATGGCTAGCCTATCAGGTGTGATGTTAGTGCCTTGTGATTTTGATTTGCATCTCCCTGAAGATTAGTGATGCTGTCTATCACCTCAGATACCCTTTGTCTTTTGTATGTCTCGGGAGAAATATCTGTTCAAATCCTTTGTTTGCTGTCATGTTTCGCTGTTGGGTTGTAGGAGTTCCCTTTGCACTTTGGGTATTTGCTCCTTGTTGTACTCTTGAGATGTATGGGTGGCAAGTGTTGTTCTCCATTCTTTAGGGTGCCATTCTACTCTGTTGATGGTCTCCTTTGCAGAGCAGAGTTTTGGTGAGATATAGTACACAACACATATATACATCACACACACACACACACACACACACACACACACACACACACACACACACACACACTGTTATTTTTGAGACAATGTCTTTCTATGTAACCCAGGTTATCTTCAGATCGAATACATAGCCCAGGCTGGTCTTGAATCCACATTTCTCCTGTCTCAGCATCCCTAGTGCTAGGATTACAGACATATACTGCTATGTCAGGCTTGTTGGAGTATACTTTTAAGAAATCATTTGAGCCCTGGTATAACCAATGCCCACCCCCATTTCCTAACAGTGTTTTCAGTGTCTCTTCCTCTGCCATTATTTCCACTTTGCTTTTGTCTCAGAGCACGAGGGCTACCTGCAGAAATCATCCTTATACTTTGAGACCTATCTTAGCTGCTACCTCATAACAGCTAGGTAAAATCTCCAGCCCTTTCTTAGCCTGCCTGTTAAAACCAGCCAAGGATGCACTACTACATCCTGTGTTATGTTGTCTGCCATGGTTATCATCCTTCGTTGTTACTTCTTATAGTCCATCCTAAAACTATACCTTAACATACAAAGTTTAACATTTTGGGAATGGAGATAGCTCAGTAGTAGAGTGTTTTAAATGTGCGAGGCTGAGTTCAATACCCACCACCCCACAGTACAAGATAAAGAAGAGGGAGGAGAAGGAAGAGAAGAACAAAAAGGAAGAGGAAGATGGTGGTTTAATATTTTGGAACCCACTTGACTGTTTCTCTTATATAAAGCGTTTAAAAGATAGGATGCTCAAAAATATTTTTATACGCTTTCCTATATCTTTTATAGTCTTGAGATTCTTTGAAACAGCAAATAAAATTGTGGTTATCTTAATTTCAACCTTCTTAATTCCCTATTTATTTGAGCTGAAATAGACATTTATATGTGAGTAGAACTACATATACCTAAACATATATGGGCACATGTATGTGTATTTGTGTGTGTGCATTCAAGGATTAATCAAAGACTCCCTTTGTGTATGTGTGTGGCTGTGGGGATCAACCCTAGGGCCTTGCATGCTAAGCATGTGTTATACCACTGAGCTATGGCGCCTGCCCCAGTGGCTTCTTACTCACTGGAGCCAGTTGGGTCTTGCACTAAAGGGCCTGTTGTTGGTGCCGTTTGGTGAATGAGCAATGGTTTGGCCAGTCACCTTCATGGCCCTAATTTTCAAAGGTGTTGATGGTCCATAAAGTACGCTCAGAAAATGTGCGGCCTCTTGCCTTTCTGTGGTCAGAGAAGAAACAGAAAAGCTTACTAAGCAGGGTGTGAAGAATCACTTTTTGCCGTGCATTTAGAGCACATCTCCACCTTAGGAATTAACTCTTGCTTCTATAAAAAAAATTGCAATCAATGTTGAGTGTCTTTTAATGCATAACCCATAGTTATTTTAGCCTAGGGTAATAAAAATAACTTGTTTTGACACCAAGAAATATTGTTTCTGAAGAACGCAGGGTTCTCATCTTTGATTCTCTTGGGCTGTTTTCTCCCAACAGATAAATAAATTAAAAAGAAGTTCAAAGTAGCTGCCTGGATCACCAAAGTGTCTCAGAAAAAAAAAAAAGGTAAAAATATTCTTTTCCTACACCACAGTGTGGTGAAATAAATTAGTCTAATGATTTATGTTTACTGTTTTAGTCAATTCTGATAGAGATTATAGAGACAAAATGACAAACTGCTTCGGTGGGAAACTTAAATCACGTCAGCCAATCTTTAGTTTTTCCTCACTCTAATTGCTCCTCCTGCTCATTTATCTTCCCAGGCAATCTTTGGAAGAAATACTAGTTCAATCAGTGCGCGTACAAACCACCCGAGATAAAAAGTTTAGTCTAATTTGTCTCACTAAATTGTGGTGCCTCCAGTAAACAAATCTTGGTTTGAAGGACTAAAGAAATCTGAATAATTATGGGCACAAAATGCTTTCTTTTTCCATCCCGAAAGATACCATTTTTATACCAGTTTTGCTCTGTCTGTGCACTTATTTTCTTGCTATCTTGCAAGATGTGCTCTTTTTTTCCAAATTAGAGCCCGGTATTATATACAATATTTTATTTGCATACCATACTGCCTGATCAATTTAAAATGGAGAGATATAGACTTTTTAAAGGTAAAGAACCCAGCAATGTTTTACATTAAAACAAAGAAGGCGTGCTGAGAAGTGGTTATTTTATAGGGAGAGCAGGAACGGTAGTTTAAAATAGAGACAAAATCCTGGCCACTTGAAGAAGACCTCAGAACATGTCGACTTTTAGGTGATGAGTGGTACAGTGAGGATGTGGTCCCAGGGCTGGAGAGGTGGCTCAGTAGTGAAGAATGCTTGCTACCCTTCCAGAGGACGTAAGTTCAATTCCCAGTACCCAGGTCAGCTCCAGGGATCAGATGCCTTCTTCTGGCTTCTATTGGCACCTGTACTCACATGGGCATACAAACACACACACACACACACACACACACACACACACACACACACACACACACACACACA
>CABHPR010146265.1:39792-50289 GCA_902168415.1 Peromyscus melanophrys
ACACACACACACACACACACACACACACACACACACACACACACACATACACACACACTCATTTCATACAGGAAATAAATAAATAACAAATAAAGTAAAAAATAAAATGCTTTGGGATTAAATGGAGTTAATGACTACACAACATTGCCAACATACCAAATGCTACTGAATTATATACTATAATTTTTTTTATCTTACTGGACATGAATTCCCTCTCAATTTAGAAGAAATGGTTAGGAAATCTGTAGAACTGATGTACATTTTTTACCCTCATATGTGATGAAATGTTGTTCTAACACTATCTGGGCAGCTAACGTTCACCTCGTATGACTCACGTCAGAGATCATCCGTGCATCTGCGGGGCTGTGAAAACAGTCGCCATCTCTGGTTGTCAGCCTCAATGGCTTTAGAAACTGGATCTCGATGTGTTGTCTTCTCCCGTGAGTAGGGGTTTCCTTTGCTAACGTGGGTCGCTGGGGTTTCCGTGCCCACGTCCCAGTGGTCTCTACCCTGTTGCTGATCTACTGCTCCCTAATTGTTATACCACCGCCTCTGTGTAGCCTGCTCTCCATTTCCATCCCATAATCTTCGTTTTCTTTCTGGTGTATCAGTCCTTAAACACTGCAGTGTTGACTCGTATGCAGTATTTGCTTACCTATATACTACTTTTCTTGAAAGGTAAGTTCATATGTTGAAAGTACAAAGACTGTCTCAAGTCACCTCAGACAAGGAGGTCTATGCCGGCGAGCAACACCAGGCCAAGGGGAGGGGCTTGTCTCTGTCTCCTTAAGTGCAAATACGTCTCTTCCTGCCTCAGTTGTGAACATCGTTCAGCTTCTGCTTGGCTGCCTTCTCCTCACTGACACCTAGTCCAACATTGTCCTGATGGCTTTTCGATTTGATCAAAGCATAATAAAGCCTGCAACGAATTCCTGGAGCAAACGTAGCAGGAAGACGCCTCACACTTGGCATTGCTGCTGCCGACTCCTCTCTAGGTCGCAAAGTAACTCAGATCTACACAGGTACTAAGTCGCGGGTGATTAGTGCTAAGTGTGCATCTGCTTTGTTCAGAGACAACTGTTTTATCCTAGGGCCCAGTTCCGCAGATTTATCTCCCACAATTACAGAGCTTTGATCAGCTCAGAATAGGTGATGTCATGTGGTATGTAGCCGTCCTTTTCTGTGCACTTCCCTTATCGGGATACACGTCTGTTGATTTGTGGGGAGCTGGCTGTTTTTCGTTCCTGACAAACTCCAGTGATTAAAATGTAGTGGCTTGCTCTTGTTCCCCTGATAAAGGTGACAGCTGCAGAGCTTGCAGTGATGGTGGATATCGTCCATGCAGATTGCTTTTTAATGAAAGCAATATATTATCTACCTAGAGACCCCAAAGCCTTACCTTGTTAATGTATTTTATCCTGACACCACATTTATCTATAAATTAGTTGCATTAAACACACTCCTTACTATTTATCCAGCCTTTAAAGAGTTTTTCTAGTGAGAGGATTTTGCTTTCTTCCTTCCTTTTGATAATTACACTCAATAACAGCCATGCCAGTATCTTAGAGTGTAGTTTTGCATAAAGCACAGCCAGGTGGAAATATGTTAGAGTACCTATGGAGCTAAGATCTTGATAATCCTTTGCCACACTGAGCCATTACAGGAGTAATGAAAAGCAGACATGGTCAGGGTGCCGGTTTCTCAGCACTGTTTTGTGATGTTGGCAATAATATTAAAAAGCAAAACCTACTTAGAGGCATGGTTAACTGTGGGGTGTTTACCCACCAACCCCACAGTTCCCCAGAGTTTTCTTGAGTGCGAGCAGCAGGAAATATTACATAGAAGGATTTATATTGTGGAGATAAACAGATAGAAAATAAAGGATAGCCTCGAGAAGGCCTGGAACCTTTTCCAACGGGCCCTGCCTGTCTCTGCCCTAGGGTATTTATACAGATGCCAAGGGGTGGAGCAAAAGACCTCCCCCCAGCACAGCCAAGTGCAGACCATCTCAGACACCTGCACTCAGGCCCGTGGTCCTAATCATCCTCTATGCGGACCTGCTGGGTAAAGCCACGAGGAACCCAAAAAACGGGCTCCCACAGTTAACTACATCAAAAGACAAAGCAGACTTACATATATGTTTGTGTTAGAGGCTGTGCAAACTTAAAATATATTTAAAGGAATGGAAAACTACTGTATGTGTATGCAAAACAGTATCTGCCATCACTGGACACCTCAGCAAACCCTTCGCAATGCATCGATAACTTTGCATCTCACACATGGCACACACAATGGTGTCCTATCTACACAGAGTGCTCGCCATTCTGCTGGGAGTGATTGGCATCTCTTGTCCTCCAGGAGGACTCCACAGCGAGGCACCAACTCCACACTGTGGTTTTGCAAATAATTACAGCGCTGAGACCTTGTAATGACCCGCAACCCAAAATTGGAAACAAATAACTATTTGGTGAATGTGTCTTCTCTGACCTAAACCCGATATTAAACTTTTTACAGAACAATAAATCAAATCCATTAAAGACAAAAAAAACCCAGTGAACCAGTCTGAACTAAATCCAAACCTACATATTTTCTCAGACAACTGAACTGTAACAAAACCAAAACATCAAAATATTTTCCAGCCTGAATCGATATGTCATTTGTTTCCAGTCTCTCAACCATGTTTTCTATTTCAGGCTTATTGTCAAGTGTTAACCATCACATTAAAGAGGAAGCAGCGAAATGAAGTGAAAGCCATAGTTAGTACCTTGGATAAGTTAAAAAAAATGCAGTAAATTATTTGAAAAATACCTTTTAGAATGCATGCAGTCATTCAAAGAGATGGTGGAATATAATTTATCAGGAAGGAGAAAATGTCAGCATATCATGCTTTATCACACCAAAAGGCTGCAGCTACTGAGGATGACAGAGAGGACACAGGGGCCGGGTCCCACAGCTACCAAACATGTGAGTTATATTAAGCATGAATGCAACTTTTAATTCGGATTCCAGAGAATCACTCACCCTCATTAGGACTCCTCTTGTTTGATAGTTCTTTTTTTCTTGAGTCTGAATGATACTGAAGACTGAATAGTAAGGAACCTTGGGGGTGAGTTTTAAATAAGACACAACAAAATTCAGAACCTTGGTGTTTCAGGTACCCCAGACAGATTAAGATCTTCTGATGGTTCTAAAAAAGCAATTCATACTTAAGGTAACACTATTCTCTAATATATAAATTTTTATAAATAATCTTTTGTGGTGTGGCTATAGGAATATACTTTTGAAATGTATTTGAACTTTATATTTAACTAATCTGTTACATACAGATACATGTATGTGCACACATGAACACATTTATCTAAAGAGACCAAGTTTTTCATCAACGGCATTAGCTTTAGGGAAAAGGTAAAAAGTCAGAAGGGCTTCAGTCCATGAGATTTTAAAAGAATTATGAAACAAAACTCACCATATTCTGTATTATTTCTTAAGCAAAAGATGAGAAAGTAGATGTTTTATATGTATTCGACACCTGTAAAATAATAAAATTTCCCTCAATTTTGGACATTTAAAGCAGTAGCCATGAATGAGAGATTTACCCATAACGAGTATGTAATTCTATGGTAGATGCTGGTAGCTAATCACTGTTGTTCCTCTTCTTGGGACTCAGCCTATAGTGGCCATGTGATTGGGTTCTGTCAGTGGAATGTGAGCAGGAATGACCGGTGATGTGTGTCACTCTCACTGAGAGTTGACTATCCCATTTTGCTTCCTGGTTGTCCTGAAAGCTGGGTTTCATGATGGCAAGAACATAATAAGATAGGGTAGACCTTGAATGCCCAAATCATCATTTAAAAGAAAGTCCCCTGAGAGTTTCTGTGAACCTGGTTGTGTTCTGTCCTGCCAACTTGTTGAGATTTATAACACCCATCTACTGAGTGCTACCTTAACATACAATCACATATTTACATATATGTTTGAGATAGATTCTTGCTACAGAATCAAGGCTGGGCTTGAATTTATTATGTAGACCAGGCTGTCTTCAAACTTGCAATCCTTCTGCCTCAGCCTCTCAAGCTATGGGTGTACAGGCATTTGTTATCATAACTGGTCACTTTCTTTTTTTTTAATAATAGAAAAATTGGTTCACAGTCTAAATACCCACAAAGAGTCATAGTAACTATTCTGCCTTGGTAGAGGCCATGGATGGGTTCAATTCCTTCCTTGTACTGTCATAGGCACCCTTCACTTTCTGCCACATGTGCATGTAACATCTGCAACTAATATATACAAATTAATAATTTTAATAATTTTGATGCTATGAAAATTAGATCAAAGGCATGTAATTTGATGATGTGCAGTGCTGTGTTGATGATATCCAGAAACCATGAAAACTGTGTGGGAAGAACACCTCATGCTCATACAATCTGAAAGGTATACCTGTAGGGGAAAAAAAATGATCTTTTCTTTTTCTCCTCTGAGCTTAACTTGGTTTTATCAAACAGAAAAGGGTGATTTTGTGTTAAGGAATGTAGGTCAACCCCTGTGTGTAGCCTCCTAAAAAAAATCTTTGTGTGTGTACTGATTAGGGCTCACATCTAAACATGGCTAAGTGGATGACTGTAGCTTGAGTGAATCTCCAACAAGCCTGAAAGTCCTGTTGCGTCATTGACTAATTTCCTTGAAAACATAAAAAACCAACTACACCTGAGAGCTAATCCAAGCACAGGAGAACATGCTCATTTTCTTTTCTATTTGCTAAATTTTATTTTAGGCTCAATTATATGGTTGATAGCACTTTTCAGGATGGTCTTTATATTATGTAATCAGCTTTAAGTTGTTTACTTTATTAAAGCTAGGTGAATATTGCCTGGTATTTGCCTGTGATCTTAGCTTACTTATATGTCTCTAACTTGATGGGATCAGACATGTTCTCTTTCCCTGTTTTCTGTCTGAAGTTCATGGGATGCTGAACACACGTAGTTGGGACATAGGTTATGTCCCAATACATTTATGTATTTTCAGAGATATGGGTTGCGCTGTCTGATGACTGGGGACTCTTGGGTGTGAGAATTGCTCATATAAGTTAATAAATTAGCTTAGTATTTCATGGGTCCTGGAAAAAGCCAGAAGATTACTGAATCAGAAACAAAGGGCTTTGTTCCTCAAGGCATCAAGGGCATCTGCATGTTTGCACCTCTCTCTCATGTTTCATGAGGACCTTGCCAATGAGTCTAGACGGGTGGTAGGAAGTATTCTGTGTCTGGAGAACACCATTTAAGAAATCTCTTTTATAGCAAGCAGTAAGCAAAACCTCCTTTCTTTCTGATAGGAGACATTGTCACATCTCTCAAAGCTGCTACATCAAAGGTCCAGAGAATCATTTTGTAGAAGAGAACATTTGGGGTCTTGCAGCATTGGTGCACCACATTGTTAAGAACAATGCCTTGGCCAGGAAGTGGTGGCGCATGCCTTTAATCCCAGCACTCACTCTGGAGTCAGAGGCAGGTGGATTTCTGGTTTGAGGTCAGCCTGGTCTACAAAAGGGAGTTCTAGGACAGCCAGGGTCATGCAGAGAAACCATGTCTTAAAAAAAAACAAAAATGAAAATAAATTAATAAGAATAAGAATAAGAATAAAGGAACAATGTTTCTTGAGAATGTTGCAGGCAAAATAATTAAGATAGGAAAACAGTTCATAAAAACGTAGTCGGCTCCTGCATTAAGCTTGTACCACTGGTTCTTTTGGCTCTTGCTGCGTTGTACAGAAAGTGGGAGAGCCACAGGAGGCAGAGAGGATGCACACAAGGACTGCTGTGTGAAAATGAAGCACAGACGTGCAACTGGTCTGTGTACATTTAACAGAAATGCGTGGAACTAAGTGAAGAAATTGACCGAAGAATACGCACCTACATGTCTTAGATGAAATATTTTGCAAGGTAGATATTAATTTACCTGACTTGGTGCCTAAACCTCCTTCCCCACAAATTGTAGCACTAAACAGTCTGCTCTTCTTTTTGGTCTAGTCATCAACAAATGATAACTGGGACTATTGAGGGACCCATGAGTGACATTAAACACAGCTCTCGCTGTATTTCCTAAAGTGTGTTTTGTAGCATGAATCTTAGATGGTCTTATTAATAAAATCAAACCTGAGCCAGATATTGGGATGAACACTGGAAGGTCAGAGAGACAGAATAAGCCACAGGTATCTCACCTCGCCGGATCCTCAGCTGGTCTTGTTTCCTCAGACTGGAGGCCTCTGAGTCCTCATCCAGAATGGGTCTCAGCTGCACTGCTGCTAGAAGCCTGAAAGCTTAACCAGCCACATGCTTCTCCAGGCCAAAGGCTTCTAGTTTCTGGTCCTCACGCTTTATATACCTTTCTGCTTTCTACCACCACTCCCTGGGATTAAAGGTGTGGGTCACCATGCCTGGCCGTTTCCAATGTGGCCTTGAACTCACAGAGATCCAGAGGGATTTCTGTCTCTGGAATGCTAGGATTAAAGGCGTGTGCTACCACTGCCTATCCTCATGTTTAACATTGTGGCTGTTCTGTCTCTGACCCCAGATAAGTTTATTAGCGTGCACAATATTTTGGGGAACACAATACCCCCACAGTGTTTAGTAAAGCCTACAGTAGCACCTTCATGCTAGTATCTGTGCAATCCTGTTTACTATGGATTGCCTTTCACAGATCCTCTTTTCTTTCTCTTTCTAAAAAAAAAAAAAAAAAAAAAAAAAAAAAAAAAAAAAGATTCCTTTTAGGTTGTTCCAGATCACAGGTAGTTTTCAGGTTATGAATCTCTCATGAAAAGACAGCTTTCACGGAGAGAGTCCACTATCAGTGGGATGTGATGGCTCCTGCCTGTGACCCCAGCGCTTGGGAGGCAGAGGGAGGTGGTTCTCTGAGTTAGAGGCCAGCCTGGTCTACAGAGCAAGTTCCAGGCTGCTCAGGGCTATATGGTGAGACCCTGTCAAAAATAAAATGCACTCTTCATTGAGAAGAAAAAATTTGCATCAGTGTTGTGATGTTGTTGTGCACGAACTGTCTCGTCAGGGTATTCCAGAGAGCAGGAGTTGCCTTTGACCCGGCTGCTGATGTTGCCTTTGACAGTGGATACTGAAGTTCTCCTCATGTGTTTGTGGTGTGTGGCTATAAGCCTGGGACTGAGGAAGGTGGGGAAAGAGGTGTGAACGGCCTGATGTGAAGAGTTTCTGGCCACAGCCATCAGTGGAATTGCGTTTCTGAGCACCCTGTGGCAGAGGGGACTTTGATTTTACAAGCCCGAAGTGTCTTGTAACATGTGGGCAGTAAGGGCCATAAACACTGTGACACATTCACACTCACAGGTTCTAACGTTTAAAGACTTAGTTAATGGACCCTGTGGAAGCTTGGCTCTTAATTCTTACTGAGAATAAATTGTGTCGAAAACGCCCCAACCCACTCTTCATTTGGTAAATGAGTGGCTTGACATGTGTTAATATATTAAGAAATATTAAGAGTGAAAAGGGTCTTTGTGGAGAAAACAGAAACTAAAACTAAAACTGGGTCAACATGTTTCTAGTGATTACACAGGTCAAAGCCAGGGGGGCCTTGATCACCATGCTCTCCCTGAGCGAGCGCGGCCACCCTGCTTTGTGAGCCTCCAACCTGCTGGGTTTTCCTTCTCCCGCTATGTTTCCCAGCTCGGTTTCAGGAGCATCCAGATGTCTGATTGACCAAAAGGACCTTCTGAGGCAAAAGAAGGGCCTGTCTCCCGCTGTAGATTAGCAGAAAACAAAGAAAGAGATTATCAAAGATCTAAATAAAAGGGAGCAGCAGCAAAGGTTCCTAGTAAATCATGGAACGCAGTGGAATGAGATAACACTGTCCATATACAATTATGCTGTTTGGCTCCCATGACAGCCTTTAAATGTGACATGTTATTTGACATGTGTGCAATTAGGGCTTAGGAAAAAAAATCAATTTTTTTCTATTCCACTTAAAATAAAAAATGTACTGTTTTCCAATGTGATACACCTTTTTAAAAATTCAAGACAGACAAAAAAAGTACTAGCAGAACAAACATATCACAGCTGCATTATGAAGATAGACATTTTAAGTCCAATTTTATTAGATTTTTGTGAAAGGGCAGAATTCAGGAGTAATTACCAGCATGTTGTATTTACTTTCACATCGTTATCCTGAGTCCTGCTGCCCCAGACTGTGAATGGGCAACATGTTGGCAGGAATGGGTAACCTAAGAAGCCCTTTGGGAATCATCCCAAGGAGGATAGGCTCCTTCCTTTCTCATCTGGAGATGTAGGGAGGAACCAGAGGAGGACCAGAGGAGCACGTTCTCCATCCCTAACCTCGGGCCTTCCTTCAATGTCAGTCACAGACTGACCTCATTTAGTGTATACTGGATAAAGACAAATACCCAAAGGTCAGATTCTCAACTGAACAAATGCTTTTAATTTTTTGTCATCTTTCCATTTCCATAACTTCTTATTGCTTCTTGGGTCCATTAAAAACCTGTAGGAAACATTTGATTACTTTTCCTCTTCTAGGAAGACATTTTGACCTTACCATATTTGCCCCAACCACACTTATAAGTGGTATGTCATGGTAATAATGACAACAAAAGACTTGACATCAGCAGAGCAGTCTCTATTCAGACACTATTCCCAGTGACTTTCTGAATTGTGTAATTCTTCTGTTTTTCCTAATTATGACTTAGTTGTTATAGGGGACTTGTTGTTCATCTCAGGCTGGCCTGCTGTTCCAGATCTTCTGGCCCCGGCCTCCTCATTGTCTTGTTACCACAGGACTGAACCTCTGAGACGGATGTTAGCTAGAACAAACCAAGCTTTGCAACAATCCCAAAGCCTGCTGGTCTTGATCTTCCAAACTGTGACTATGTCACCAATAGGGCAAAAGGGACCTTGCAAGTATGCCTGAGATGTGAATGCCATTCTGTATTGCTCAGCAGGTGCAGTTACAAAGGTCCCCGTCAAAGAATGACAAGAGTGTCGGAGGAAGAGGGACTGGGAGACAGATGTGCTGGAGAGGGGTCTTGGGCAGGAATTCAGGTGTAATGGACAAATGGTGAATGGATATATCTTCCTTAACTTCTAGAAGGAGTATAACCTCTTTGATCCAAAGGCCAGCGAAACCCATTTTGAATTTTTGACCTCCAGAATAACAATGAATGTGTGTTGCTTTAAGCCAGGAAGTTTTGGTAATTATTTTGGCAGCATTGGTAGCAAATTCCAGCTATCTTACTAAATTAAGTATTATTATATGGCTTGAAGAACTACCAGGGTCTCTGATGGTCCATTTTAATTGGCAACCTGACACAGTCTAGAATCACCTGGAAAGGGAGTTTCAATGAGGGATTATTCAAACAAGGCTGGCCTGTGGGTATGTCTGTGCGGGATGGTCTCGATTACGGTAATTGATATGGGAAAACCCAGCCTAGAAGTAGGTGTCGTCAGACCCTGGGTTTGGGTCCTGGGTTGGATAAAAGAGAAGATGAGCTGAGTGTTTACCGCGTGTGGAGTCAGTCTCTCTCTGCTCTTGACTGTAGCTATGACTCAATGCTTTAACTTCCTGCCCCTGGGTTTCCCTGCGCAGATAGATGCACTGTATCCTGGGAGTATGAGCTTTTAAAATGAACCCTTCCTTTTTTTTTTTTTTTTTTTGGTTTTTCAAGACAGGGTTTCTCTGTGTAGCTTTGCACCTTTCCTGGAACTCACTCTGTAGCCCAGGCTGGCCTCAAACTCACAGAGATCCTCCTGGCTCTGCCTCTCGAGTGCTGGGATTAAAGGCGTGCGCCACCACAGCCTGGCAAACCCTTCCTCTTCTAAGTTGCTTTGGTCAGAGCATCTTATCACAGCAACAGGGAAAGAAACTGAGTCACGGTCCTGAAGAGGAGCCTGGAGGGACCTGGAGGGCCTCTTGGGAGGAAGTCATCCTGACAGGCAGCCAGGTTAGGCAGAGGGAGAGGTGCCCACTCTAGGCTGCACTCACTGCTGACACCAGCTGCACATTCCATGGGCTTAAAACCACCCTTGGAGCTGATAATGATTCGGGATACAGAACTCAGAAAGCTGCTGTGCTCATGGCTGTAATTACTACAGACCAGGATCTGGATTAAAGTCAGCCATGGGAGGAAACACAGGGGCAGCATCCTGAGAGCGTTCCAAATCCAGTGAATCCTGGACAGCCTTACGTTCCTGGCACCCACACTTGACAGAGTTGGTGTGTGGCACAACGGGATTGCCAACCAAGGAGTCTCAACAGAGGTTTTATTAGGGCTCCATCATATGAGCACAATTAATGAGTAATTGCCTGTATGCTTGATCTCCGAGTTTGTAAGTCAACTGACACTGTGCGACTCAGAAACTCAGTCCTATTTTGTGCTGTGGTGTTTTTTGGGTCAGTACCAAATCTAAATAGTGTCTTGTGTGTGTATGTATGTATGTATGTATGTATGTATGTATGTATGTATGTATGT
>CABHPR010146266.1:17647-27692 GCA_902168415.1 Peromyscus melanophrys
TCTCTCTCTCTCTCTCTCTCTCTCTCTCTCTCTCTCTCTCTCTCTCTAACAGCCCTGGCTGTCCTGGAACTCACTTTGTAGGCTAGGCTGGCCTCGAACTCACAGAGATCCATCTGCCTCTGCCACCACTGCCCAGTGCTGCTCTATATCTTAAGATTATACTGTAAACTCTTATTTCAGGATTTGTAAGTTGCTCATGTAGCATCATTTAAAATCTATACAATTTGTAACAAAGTGTTTCCCACGGGGAGTTTTGTTTGTCTTGCTGTTAGGAAAGTTTTGTCTATTTTTTGTATGTGTGGATGGATCTGTGCCTGTATGTTTTCTTGTGGACATGGGAGCTACACAAAATTACATCAGGCTCAGTTAAATGTATAAATGTATGTGGCCACTGCACGTTTGCTTCTGACTGGCCTTAGATGCGTGAGTTTACTATGTTCCCTGTGTCTTGGTTGCTGTAGGCCGCAAGAATATATCATAAGAACTCAGCTGGATATGGCGAAGTCACTACCTGGAGGGATCAAGGATTTCCTCCAGAGGAAGCCAAATTCCAAGGAGTTTTTGGTGTTACTTGGCTTGTTATATATCAGCTGTCTTCTGTTATGAAAATCATGTGTGTCTTCATAGTTTTCCCAATTGATTTTTCCCTAAGAAGGGCTAACAGTGTGGACTGGTCACTCTCTGGACATACACATTCCAGGTATTTGGAGAACAGCCTCAGGAAAGGCTTTCTCTGGAATCAGATATCTCCCTTAGCCACTTTCAAGGACTAGCAGTAATAACAGTCCACAGGAAAGTCTCCTGATTTAAGGTAAATTCCACAAGGAGACACCACCTAGGTCAGGTAGACGTTAAGTAATAGCTTTACACAATTCACCTCAGACCCTCCTTTCTTACAGCCTTACTAACTTTATAGACCTTTAACTCCTTACCTAACCACTTCTAGGAATATTTAGATAACCCTCTGCACTGATAGCTATGCTCAGCCAGAACCCCAGTTCAAGCCTCCCTGTAATTATCATCATTGGCAGCATCCGGCCAGGTCCATCCCCAGATGGAGGAAAGTACCTTATCAGAGATACCTCTGTATTCTCTAAGAACAGATTTAAGCGTCCAGGCTACCTGTTTGAGAAGGCCTGGCGGATGTGCCAATTAAGCTTAACTTCCTCCTTTCCCAAATCTTACCTCTAGTTCCAGATCTCCCTTTAACTATCACCAGAGGCATCTGGCTGTACACAGGTTGCCTAGCGACTGAGCACACTTTCCCCCACCCTGCAGAAAAACGGCAGATAGCTTGGACAGATAGGAGCCACAGGAAAAATAGAAGGCAGTTATATTTTCTCTCATTGACCTAGCAACTTATAGATTCTTAACATTTTCTACCAATACGTTTAAGACTATAGTTGAGCACATAAGATCCCTCTTCTTAGATATTACCCGAATTTAGCCTTTAGTTAATTCATTTCCCCATCAGTCACTTCCCTTTTGGGATGCAAATGATAATTAACAATTACTGCCCCTCTATGTGATTCTTATCACCCCTCCGTTTGGCCCTGGAAGCCTGGCTTTGCACTGCCAAGGGATTACTGCTTGTAAGTGTGTATATACCAGGACTCCCAGGGCACGGGACAGAGAAGAGAAAAGAGAATGGAAGAACTAGATGGGTAAGAACTTGAGAGGAACAAACTGAGATGGGGAAGAACTAGATTGAAGGGCTAGAAGAGAGTACTAGAGGAATGAGATGGAAAATGAGGAAGAGCCAGATGGGGGAGTACTAGCTGGGTAAGAACAAGCTGAAAAAGGACCTAGATGAGGCAGAATTAAGATGAGAGAATTAAGATAGAACTTAGAGGGAGCAGTAGATAAGTATAGAGAGAAATCAGGCAAGAAAGGAGCTAGACATGAGAACAGAACTGAAGCTGTGTATAAAGGATGCTATGCCGGAGGAATTAAAGCAAGTGGACTATAGAGCTCAGTGTGCTGAGATTCTATTTCCCGAAAATAGTCCTCGCCGTTAGTAGTTCTCTCTCCTGAGCCCCTGGGATGTATAATATTAAGGCTGGTCCTTCTAATATTATACAAGACTTGGTGATAGCTCAGCTGTTATTGTTGAAACTAGCTGCCTGGGCTCAGAATTTGCCTCTAGGATTTCTGGCTACTGAATCTGATGCAATGACAGATTCATATGTCATTTGGGTATAAATAACTTTAAAGTTATTTTATGCTGTTCTACCTTATTTAGAAAAAAACAGCTAAGGAATTGGGTATGGTTGAGAATCTGTAACAAAATGTTAATTTAAGATTTATAACTCCAAATTGGAACTGTTCTGGGAAACAACATGTGGTCTGCCACCATCTTAATTAAGTACAGCCATGCACATGGGCAGTCGTCATTTTGACCAAGGTTGGAGAAGAGGGATGTCATGTGACTTCACCACCGTCTTGATTAATGGTGACCACATGGAGTGGGCCTAACAAGGAGACAACAGTTCTCCAGGATGTTTTGGATTAGGGTGGATTTCTGTATGATAATTCCTGTCCTGTCCTGAAAACAAGGTTTATGAAAGATAGGATTTAAAACAAGGCTGGTTTAATGAGGTATTAAAGCTGCACCTCCATGCATTCATGTATAGGGACGTATCTTGCTGGCAGCCAGATTTTGTAATGTAAGAGTAATCTAATCCCCTTGATACTGATTTTAGAGACACCAAATTGTTTACACTGTTGAAACTTGGCTTTGCCATCTACAAATTATAGTTGTGTTCTATGTCTTCATTCTTGAAATAAAAACTTAGGATCACTGCTGAACACCAGAGACTGAGGTATTCCTGTCTCATGATGCAGCCAGATAGTGACCTGAGGAGTCTGGCAAAGGGTCTCTTCACCCAAGGTCTAGTCAGGCTAACAAAGACCGATTTAGGAATGTATGTCCAACCTCCTTGCTTTTACTAACATTGTTAAGCTGTAGCTAGTTTGGTAAACTTAGTCATACAGAAAACTATGGTGTACTGTAAAAGAATCAGGAAATATCTCAGTCTCTTTGTGGACTGTTTATGAGTTAAAAGTCTTATCTTGATATTAAAAGAGCTTCAGTTCAGAAATTGTTTTCTTAAGGCTAAACTTAACAGGGATAAGGCTATAAAATCCTAGTCTTATAAGACATACAGGTTAACTGTCAGCCACCTCATAAATGATCAATTTCTTTGATATGTTCAGATCTAGCTTGTATGTATGTTCTCAAAGTTAAGCCTAAAACAAGTAAATAGAAACAAGCAACATTCATCTAGTTTAGATATACCTAACAGATAATGGTCCTCAAATGCTTCAGAGATCTGAGAATATGACATTTAAAATGTTTAATAAAAAATTTTTCCTGATAGAGACATCCAGTATCCCTAGCTCCTCTAAAGACGATGGATGGGTGCAGAAGAACTTCCACCTGGAGCTTGTTTTAAATGTAGCAAATCATCATGGAGCGGAAAAAACTGTCTTTCACCTCAACTGCTGCCAAGACCCTGTCCAGACTGTGAACAAGCAGGACACTGGGGAGTTGGTTGCCGCACTTTGCCAAGACAAGGTAGGCTAGTTCCCCCAAGTTCCTACTCCACAGGAAAGTCTGTCAGATCTTCTGGGCCTGGCAGCTGAAGACGAACGTTGTCCTAGGACCTCTGTCCCCAACAACCGGGGAAGAACCTGGGGTAGCTGTCTAGGTAGCCAGCAAATCCCTGTCATTTTTAATAGATTTGGAAGCTGCTTCATCTGCTTACTCAGGTGAAATTTATCCTTCTCAGATCTGATGGTGTTTGATGACGAGGCTACTGATAGCTTCGCCAGTTTAACAGCAACCCCCTCCCCTCCCCAGGCTACAACCACCCTGGTAGTTCATTAGTTAAGTTTCTTGTTTAAAAAAAAAAAACACAGGGTCTGGAGAGATGACTCAGTGATTAAGAGCACTGGCTGTTCTTCCAGAGGACCTGGGTTCAATTCCCAGCACCCATGTGGCAGCTCACAACTGTCTGGAACTCCAGTTCCAGAGGATCTGACACCTTCACACCACATGCACATAAAATAAAAAAATAAATTATTTAAAAAAAAATACAGACAAGTTTGTCTTGTTCACAGGTTTCATAGTAAAGGATAAACAGGTTTCGGATGTAAGTTTCCACTAAAGGAACACAGAAAATGATTTAAGATATATAAGTGCAAATTGTGGAGGTATAAATAAATGATTTAAGGTGTGTAAAGATGTCTCTGACTTCTGTCCCCTTTCTACACTATTATTACACTGGAATTTTGGAGGTTCAGAATTTTAGCATTGATAAATGGAGTTCTGATAAACTGATAGAGCACCGACTGTTCACAATTCAGTCACAAGCTCAAGATTTTACATTTCCTCTGGTTGTTTCTAAGTATAGACTTAAAGACGTGTTTCATTGGCCTGAAACATACATCAGGCTCTCTAGACACAGGAAAGGTGTTCATGCCTTTTAACCCAAAGCCATAGCCTTTGCTAAGACACCAAGGTGTAAGTCTGTTCCAGCGGTTTTACAGACACCGCATTTCCCTGGGGAAAGAGTGCTGCTACTGTATCAAGGAACCTGATCTGGTGGAAACTAAATATCAAGTTTGAAGAACTTCCTCAATACAACCAGGACACATCTCCCTTCCATTCTTTCTGGCAGTCTTTACTCTTCCCATGGCTAGCCCCATTTGTAGGGACGGTGGTAATAACCTATTTTTTTCTCCCAGCAACTTGCCTTCTCTGCTTCCTCCAGGAACAGATTCCTGAGGTCTCCAGGATAGTGTTAACTGAGTGGTTCTTCACCCATACCTCTCGCTAAGCCTGAGCCCACTAACTCCTGACTTCCCCTCCCTACGCCATCCCAAGCAAACAGGTAGTAGTTAGATTTGAACCAGCACTCATATACCCAAAAAGGTCACAGTGTTCAGCTGGAACTTCCAGCTCGCTCCTGTAAAAGCCCCATTCCTCTCTCTCTGAACCCCACCCTCTCAGAATCTCCAACAAAGAAAAACTGCCAAAAAGCTCAGTCTGCATTCTTGGAGGCTGTGGTGATTCCTCCCCTGAAGTTACCAGTGGCCCAAGTCCCCACCCAAAGCGTTATAATTGGGCACAAACCCAACTTGTGGTGGACACATCGTCACCCCCGCACCCACAGAGTACATAAGCACCCTGCTTTAGTTCAGCCATGTGACTTCTCCCACCTCTGTCTCTGGGGGCTGGAGAGCTCACTCGGAGTTGCTTTGCTCAAAATAAACCTGTTCTGCTGGGTGGTGGTGGCATACGCCTTTAATCCCAGCACTTGGGAGGCAGAGGCAGGTGGATCTCTGTGAGTTCGAGGCCAGCCTGGACTACAGAGGGAGTGCCAGGAAAAAAAAACAACAACTGTTCTTTTACTTTTCAGTTTGGCTTGATCTGGCTTACTGTGTTGGTGGAGAAACCTATTATCGGTACAGAAAACCTATTAGCTATCATTTGGTCTCTATCAGTGCAGGCACTGTCCCTCAGTAGACCTGCAAACCCAGTGCATTCTGCAGACCTATTTACAACGCTTTCCCAAGACAGTCCTTGGGTCTCCCAGTTGGACATCTTTCCTCAGCTCTCTGGCCTCTAGAACAAAGCATGTCTCTGAAGTCTTCCATCATTAACCTCACCTCTCACCAGGCATCCTGCGGCACACTGCCGCCTTGCTTCCCCTTAGCATGTCTGCCTTTGAGTCTCTTGCCGTATCTGAGTCCAGGAACAGTTGATTCATCCTTCAAAACTCAGCTAGATGGGCTCTACGGTGCAGGCAGGGGCTGCTGCCCTGTTTTCCATGTCCTTCCAGACTGTGAACTCCGTGGAGGGAAGGGGTCTGTCTTAACTGACCTTAAGCCTCCGTTCCTGGACACAGGGCCATTATCTGTATCAGCATCACGTATGGAAGTGGTGACATTGCATTTTAATACTTTGCAGCAATCTCCTGGGCCACTAAGGAAACCTTTAGTCCGAGTCACTAGACCTACTTCCCTGAGCATGGCTAGTTATGTACTAACTTTTGGTGTCCAACCAACTGTCCCATAGGAGCCTGCAACACTGGGCCCAGACACTTGTCTTTCTTTACAACAGTAGCAGCCAGTAGAACCTACAGAACAGGCCCACACTGAGCTTAGAGTGAGCTGATAGACACCCTAGCTGAGACCAGTTTTGTCCCAGACCAATTGTCGCAACCTCTGGGATGGATCCTGGGCCTGAGTGTTTCTAAACTCTTGATATACAGTCAAAATTGGAAATCACCAACTTAGTCTGAAACGGTGGGACTCTCACCACATGCTTGTCATCTTTCCTGAACACAGACAGCCCCTCCCAGAGAAATGGGAAATGCTGCCATATCCCAACCACTTGCAGAGGTCAGAGGGAGGGGACTCGGTTGGTTTCGTTAGCCAAGGATGCCAACAAGAAGACAAGGTGAGGATTCTGGGGACATTTCTCCTTGCAAAGCTTGGGATCAAAGGACCAGGATGAACTTCCGTCACACCGCTCACTCGGGACGACTCAGAGTGTCACTTTCCTGTGAGGTGGATTCAGCAATAATTCCTCCCCTGTGGTGTATTATGAAGACTGGATCGAGATGGGAAAGCTTCCTGTAAGCTACGAAGGGCGGAAGTCAACAGTTATATCTGAGTTCATGAGAAAGGTACTGTGCCTCGGTCACATCTGTGGCCTTTGCATTAGATGTCTGTGTCTGGCTCACGCCCCACTCAGCAACACAAGTACCAAGTACACAAATGGACAGATGAGTGAGGATGAGTGAGCAAATGTGGAAATGAGTGTGAGTGGGTACTGTTGAGTTCTGTGTCCCAGACTCACACCCTACAGCTCTGCACGGCTGAGACAAAGCCCGTCCTCAATACCTCCCAAGCTTCAGGGACAGGATGCACATGTGAAGCAGCTTAACGGAGAAGCAAGAATCTGGGGCCCAGAACCTCTCCTGCAGAAACTGCCCCGGACTTAATCCTGAAATCTGGGAAAGCATGAGGTGTGTCCTCATGTCCTTCACAGATGCTCTGGAAACCTGGCAGGGGCTGGCTGGTGAGGGCAAAGAGTGCTAGAGAAAATGGGTTCCCTCACCCCAGCTCCAAGGCCTGCAGGTAGCCAAGTGGACCCTGCCATGAGCAGAGGCTAAGCTCAAAGCCATGGGCGGTACAGAAGCAGTCTGGGGCAAGAGCACTGGCGTCAGATTCAAATCCAGCAGCTGCCACAGACCGGCTGTGCACCCTGGGACAAATCACTTCATCCTTTTGTTTTAAAATAAGAAAAGGCTAATAACTCCCATGTCATTTATAGGAGAATAAATGGAAAATATGTTTCTGGAAAAATCCAGCACAATGCTTGGCTTTAAATATTCATTCATTTGTGGGCTCCATAAAATTCATGTGTTACAGCTTCCCAAACCCGGGACACGGTTCCAGGGCCCTTAAATCCTTTCCCACGCCCCTGCTGCCTGGACTGAGTGCCACTCGGCTTCCATATATGGGCAGAAGCAAAGAACCCAGGATTGTTTTACGGAGATACCTTGTCTCCCTCCACACCTCAACAAAGACAGGGCAGGGGACTGTGTGAATTCCCTTCTCTCCACACAGACGAGCGCCACATCTTCAGGGGATTTCTCTCAGCCGGCTGAAAAAAGGCAAACAGAGCAAGACCTCTGATGGGTGAAGCCAGCGCCTCACCAAAGGGCATCCCACAGGCCAGAAGCACCCGGGCAGCCAGCGAAGGCTAGGTGCCATCGAGGGCGCGCTTCCCAGTTATCTCCCATTTCCTTTGGGAGCCCCGGAGACGCAGCCTTCCCCTAAGCAGCCTCTGAGGTGGCCTGTGAAGCTTTTGTCCTAGGCAGCAGAGAAATTTCTGCTTCAGTGGCTCCAAACAAGGCTTGCATTAACTCCGGGCCCGTGAGGGGAGCACGTGCGACAAAACCCAACACCGTGTCCCAGCCCTCAGACAAGCACAAAACAAATGGTACCGGAATTTTTCAGAATAGAATCATCCGCTCAATGTCACTGCATACATTTACCTACCTCAGAGGCTATTCAAGGCCCCTTTCAAGGGAGCGATCAATAGAGATGGATCGGACAACATCTCTATGGCAACACCGCCATTGAAAAATGATGGCGACCGCAGTAAGAAGGGCGATGACCATTTTTTAAAAAATATACACAAATACAGCATGGCTCACTCCAAAAGGGTCCTCTGTCTCCCAGGCTAGGAGGCTGTGTTAAAACAATACCAGAACCGCTCACAACAAGACTGGCTAGGGGCACCAAGGCGAGCTAGAGAACCCGGTAGCGCAGGTTTGCACAAAGCATTAAGATCTGGGCCTTTGGGACAAAGAAATTTGTCAACCAAATTAATATTCTCGCTGTCTCGGGAAACTCTCAAGCTGAAAGAGTTTCTGAGGACCTTATTTTGAGTACACAACATGGAGGGATTTGTTAGTAAGAGGCCGTAAAGCAAACAGGAGCGGCCACCAGGCTCTCAAACTAAGTATTAAGGGACACAGAGAGGGCCTGGTGAACTAAGAACAGTATCTGCCCTTTTCCCTGGTGCCTTCAGACTCTAGGTTCTGGGTTAGGAAGGGCCCTGGTAACCTCAGACATGAGAAACTTGAAGGGGCTTTGGGGTTTAAACGCCTGTGGTGGGGACACACTGAAAATTCTACTCCCACAGAGAAGATTGCTCGAGCTACTGTTTTCTTATATTACTGTTTTAGAAAATGGTGTTGCTCAGAAGTTCTTTTCCTTCCAACTGTCAGAAAGACTAAGAAAAGAAAAATGTTATCTCATCTATGGCTTTTGTGAGTCCTAGAGGAAAAGGAGGCCAGACCTGGGGTTGGAAGGTTGTCAGGGCTGACAGCATGGTTGCCATGTTCCTGCTTCCTTTCCTCATGACCTTCGGTGAGTCATTAACCTTGCTTGCCTCTGCAGGTCCTTCCGTAACATTTGAAGTACTTACGGATTGGAAGATGAAAGGTTCCTAGGCGAGTGCAGAGTTTATATACAGCGCCCTTTATACCCAACACCTGAAAGAAATTAACTGTAATCGACTGAGTGTCGGGTGGAGGATGTGTGGGCTGCGGCTCACCATGACCTGAGTGTTTGCATTCCTGGGCTTTAAATAACCTTATTTCACCACGTCAAGGGAGAATGGGTCGTAGCTGAGGGCTCCTATAGTTTGTGCTGCTGTTTGGAGAGCAGAGCCCTGGGTGGCTTATTTAGAGCCCCAGGTTTTGCCTTAAGTGGGTGCAAGGAATGGCGAAACCCTGCACCCCCGTATTTCCTCTGATTTCAGACCCATAAGGCTCCTCAGAGTCTTCAAGGACTCATTTAAAAAGCACTGTTATTATTGTATATTATTATTGTTATTATTGTATATGTATAATGGAGGGGAGCACTTACCGTGGTACACGAGTGTGGAGTTGACTCTCTCTGTCCACCTTTAACATGGGTTCCAGGACTCAAACAGAGGACGCTGGGCTTGTCCGGCTACCCGTGGAGCCATTTTGCTAATCTCTATAATCTTTTTCATTGGCATTTTTTATTGTTGAAATTATTGTTACTGTTTGAGATAGGGTCTCCAGTAGCTCTGGTTAGCTTAATTCCTGAGCCTCCTTTCTCCACCTTTAGGGTGCTGGGATTGCACCAGGCTTACAAATAGTAATTCTTTGTCCTTCCTTCCTTCCTTCTTTCCTTCCTTCCTTCCTTCTTTCCTTCCTTCCTTCCTTCCTTCCTTCCTTCCTTCCTTCCTTCCTTCCTTTCTTTCTTTCTTTCTTTCTTTCTTTCTTTCTTTCTTTCTTTCTTTCTTTCTTTCTTTCTTTCTTTCTTTCTTTCTTTCTTTCTTTCTTTCTTTCTTTCTTTCTTTTTTAAGAGATGGGGTCTCACTACATGTTCCTGGCTGGTCTGAAACTCACAGAGATCCTCCTGCCTCTGCCTATTGAATGCTGGGATTACTGGTGAGTACCAGCACATCTTATATTATTCTTTTTTTTTT
>CABHPR010146267.1:4122-20064 GCA_902168415.1 Peromyscus melanophrys
TTTCTTTCTTTCTTTCTTTCTTTCTTTCTTTTCTTTCTTTCTTTTCCCTCCTTCTTTCCTTCTTTCCTTCCTTCCTTCCTTCCTCTTTTTTCTTGAAGCAGGGTTTCTCTGTGTAGCCATGACTGTCCTGGAACTTTCTCTGTAGACCAGGCTGGCCTTGAACTCAGAAATCCACCTGCCTCTGCCTCCTGAGTGCTGGGATTAAAGGTATGTGCCACCAATTGTTTGTATTTCTAAATTGAGTGCCAGTTTTCCCAGGGTATCTATTATGTTCCATTGTAATCCTTTTCTTTCTTTAAAAAATGTGTGTGTGTGTGTGTGTGTGTGTGTGTGTGTGTGTGTGTGTGTATGCACCATATCCACAAGATGGCAGCAGATCTTCCGGAGCTGGAGTTACAGGCAGTCATGAACCACCTGATGTGGGTGTGGGGAACCCATATTGAGTCCTCTGGAAGAATAGCAAGCGCTCTTAACCATTAAGAAATCTCTCCAGCCCCTTAATTCTATTTCTTCATCCATTCTCACACCTGATGTGCAAGGACCTTTGGGCCCTATCTTGTGTGTCTCTAAACTTGTGGAAGGCTACAGATGATGGAAGATTGATGACTTCCTTTCCATGAGTCCTGTACCTCATGTTGCTGTGGGTGGCAATGAGATTACAGGGTCCCAGAGCAGAGAATATAGAGTGCGAGATACTAGCAATGCTGATGACAGACAGGCCTGAAACTTTCACTGAATGAAGCCATAGAAATTTCAATATGCTTTTCCTTATTCGTTTTTTGTCCAAGTAAACAATGGAATGGAGATCAATGTATAAAGTAGCTACACTGAAGTGGGTCCATCTCTGAAGGCTGTGCCCTTTTATTAGGGCAACTGAACCCTGGGATATTTCTTTTTTGTGGTTTTCTTATTGGCGTTTTCAGTGTGCGTGTTGACAAGCTTCATAAAGACCTTTCATTCAATTATATCGTGTCCGTTGACCGTGTTCAATCCCTTTCTTCCCCTCACCTCCTCCTTCCAGCTCTCTTTCTTCCCCACAAACAGTCTTTCCACCCTCACATCATGTATACATGTATGTGTGTGTGCATGTACGGATTACATGTATCTACATAAAACCTGGGATCCACGTATGAGAGAAAACATGTCCTAATTTGTCAGTATGAGTCTGTTTTTTTCTGTTTAATGTTTTATCGTCTCCAATTGCATTTGTTTTCCTGTAAGTGCCATGATCCCATTCTTCTTTGTGGCCGAACAAAACTCCGTTGTGAATATAATGGGCCACATTTTAAAAATTCACTCATCATCGAGAGAGGCCGAGGCTGGTTCAGCAGCGACTATTGTGAACAGGGCTGCAACAAATGTAGGTAAGTGGGTATCTTTGGGTTGCAGTCTATGATGTAGTGCTCCTCTGACTATATTCCCAAGAATGATGTAGACGGATCATAGGATAGTTCTATGTTTAGTGTTTTTTTGTTTTTAAAGGAACTTCCATATTTATTTCCATAGTGGCTTCACCACTTTGCATTCTCATCAACAGTGAATACGAATTCTCTGCAATTCTCCTTTCTCTGTATCCTTGTTAGCATATTTAAATTTTTTTTTTTTTTTTCGAGACAGGGTTTCTCTGTGTAGCTTTGTGCCTTTCCTGGAGCTCACTTGGTAGCCCAGGCTGGCCTCGAACTCACAGAGATCCGCCTGGCTCTGCCTCCCGAGTGCTGGGATTAAAGGCGTGCGCCACCAACGCCCGGCTAAAATTTTTTATTTTATATGCACGTGTGTTTTGCCTGTATGTCTGTACACCACTTGCACGTGTTGTGCCTGCAGAGGCCAGAAGAGGGAATCCGATCCCTTAGAACTGGAGTTACAGATGGTTGTGAATCTCCCCGTGGTTTCTGTGAATTAAACCTAAATCCTCTTGCAAGAGCTGCCAGGGTGCATAACCACTGTCTTAGTCAGGGTAATTACTGCTGCGACGAAACACCATGATCAAAACAACTTGAGGAAGAAAGGCTTTGTTTGCTTACACTTCCATATCACTGTTCATTGTCAAAAGGAGTCAGGATAAGAAGTCAAACATGGCAGGAACCTGGAAGCAGGAACTGAGGGAGAGGCCGTGGAGGGGTGCTGCTTACTGACTTACTCTTCATGGCATGCTCAGCCTGCTTTCTTATAGAACCCAGGACCACTAGCCCAGGGATGGAACCACCCACCATGGGCTGGGCCTTCACACATCAATCACTAATTAAGAAAATACACTCCAGGCTTGCCTACAGCCCCATCTTATGGAGGCATTTTCTTAATCGAGGTTCCCTCCTCTCAGATGACGTTCGCTTGTATTGAGTTGAAATAACACTATCCAGCACAACCATGGAGTCATTTTTCTTGAAAAAAGTTTATTTTTGAGTTTTGTGGGTATGTGTGTGTGTGTGTGCATTCCTGTGTGTGAATGCTGCAGATATGTGCATGTTAATGTCATGTATGTAGAAGTCAGAGGACCACCTTGGGTATTGGTCCTTGCCTCCTTACCTTGTTTGAGACAGGGTCTCTGTTGTTTTTCCTCTTTATACAGCAGGCTAAAATTCTTCCATTCCTATCTCCCTTCTGATAGGTAAACGGCGTTGGTGGCAGCGCTGGTTACTGCGTGGGAAGGTCACGGTCACAACAGAACCCAATGTTAGTTTTTGGAGCTTTATTAGGAGGGAAAGGTGGGGGGCGAGGGGGTGGAGAAAGAGAGGGGAGCCAGGCCTGGTGGGGGGGGGGAAGGAAGCGGGGAGAGGAGCAGAGCAGAGAGCAGAGAGGGAACAGAGAGAGAGGGTGGGGTCCGCTTTTTAAGGCACAGATTGCATGACCACGTACCTGCCAGCGCCCCTGATGACGTAAGACGCAAGACCCCAAGCTGCGCATATAGCAGGATCCTAACACTCTCCCTGTAGGAGCGCTAGGATTACGAACTCTGGAGCTACAGTGTTCTGCTGTTATGTGAGCGCTGGGGGATTTGACTCACGTTTTCATGTCTGTGTGGCCAACACTTGTACCCACTGTGCCATCTTCTCAGCCCCAGGAATGACATATTATAGTGCACTGGCATCCCTTTAAATTATTTCTTCTTTCAATTCGAGATCTTCCTAGTACTTGGAATGATGAATGATTTTCAACTGTGACATATGAAAATTATGAAACTTTGGATCTTGCTAAAATCTGCTTTGGTGCCTGTGTGCCTCTGTGTGTGTGTGTGTGTGTGTGTGTGTGTGTGTGTGTGTGTGTTGGGGTCTGAGCCCAGGGTTTATGCATGCTAAGCATATGCTCATCCACCGAGCTGTACCTGCAGCCCGGAGCCTTCCATGTCGCCAGTGTTTCCTCACGTGGCTCTAGCTAAGGATGTGGGAGCACCACCACATTGCTGCCAGGTGTCGGCAGAAGGCCCGGTTACCTGAATGTGAAGGCTCCTTGGTACAGTTGCGGGGGCTGGGAGTTCTGGATTCATCCTTGCCCTCCACTGACATCTGCCTGGTTGGAAACTTGGTGTTTCCTTTCTCCCCTCAAATAGCCTCTCCGGACTCCACGGAGTAGGAGTGAGCAGCCTCACTATGGTTGGGAAGTGGGGAATATCACTTTCCTGAATTTTGTTGGTGGGTAGGAATGGGTCTACATTTCTTTTCCTTGTGGTAGAACATCCATTTCCTATAAGGTTCTATTTTGCCAGGCTATTTTCTTTTTCTGGTCTCAGGAGAGGCGGAGGGAGAGAGGGATTGGGAGAAGGAGGATTTCCACTGTGTTTTGTGTCTCTGTTCTATGTCACAGTTACTATCTCCATGAACCCTAACTCTAGAAAGAGGAGGCAAGAGGAAGAGCCAAGGAACTTGCCATTGCCCTGTTCTGCCTTTCTTCGGCCACCACTTGGAAGCCTCTTACGTTTGGTTTATGAACAATGTCCAGTATCTTCATTGTGTGTAGCAAGAAGAATAGGTGAGAAGTACATGTAGCTCACCATCCTGGAAGTGAAAGTTATGGTACATCTTCAGGGGGATAGAATTTCAAGATTTGTGTACTGAATGTCTTCCACTTATAGCCGGTGACAGACTCTCATCCATTCCATGTCAATTCCACACCCACTGTGTACCAGGCACTGTAGACACAATGGTTAAACAGGATGGTTAACATCACACTCCTTAGGAATTTTGCCTTTTTTTATTGAAAATAATTTTTTATGCAATATATTCTGATCACTGATTCCCCTTCTTCATCTCTCCCTAGATTCTCCCCAATGCCACACTTCAAACTCCATGCCTTCTTTCTCAAGAAAATAAATAGGCAAATGAAACAAACAAGAATAAAACAAAATGAACAAACTAACAAAGAAAAAAAGAAAGAACACGAACATACACAACACAACACACACACACACACACACACACACACACACACACACACCCCAGTAAGGTAAAAAAAAAATACCTAAACAAAGCAAAATGAGACAAAAATCTTGGCAAACACATTGGAGTTGTTTTGTGTTGGCCATCTACTGTTGGTCATAGGGCCTGGCCTTAAGTGTGGTTTATATATCCACTGAGTACCTACTAAGACTCCCTTGGAAAGACTAATTTTTCCTTGGTGAGCAGTTATCATTTGGAGATAGCATATTGGTTAGGGGTAGGAGCTCATGTCTATTTTCCCATCTCAGCACTGGGATCCTGTCTGGTTTGGACCTGGGAAGTCCCTGTGCATGCACATGGAAGTTCATATGTCTGTCAGTCCTGTTGTGTCTGGAAGACACTGTTTCCATGGTATCGTTCATCCCCCTTGGTTCTTACAATCTTTCAGCCTCTTCTTCCACGTAGGAACTGTACGTTTTAGTGTAAAGAAATAATTAATAAGTGACCTAGGACATTGTATTGCTGCCTTGCAAAGGGAGCCATTAGAAATGCAAAGCGGGCTCACCAGGGCACTGTGGGAGGGGCTTGAGGGTCCTGTTTTGTACAGGATGGTCAGGGAGGCTGACGTCTGAGTACACTCAACAACAACAAACAGAAAACATGGCGGGACTAAGCCCCGTGGATGCTTGAGTGACATCAGGTCTGAGATGACGTAGGCTGGCCTTGCTTGGGTAGAGCAGGGAAGCCAGAGCAGCGGAAGGGAGGCGGACACAGGAAAAGATGGGAGATGAGGTTGCAGATGTCATTAGGGAGCCCAGCCTAGTGAATCTGGACTTTCAAAGGGAATCCTAAGAATTCATGCTTTTCTTTAGCCACAAGAGGGACTTGGGTTTTAGGGGAGGTAGTGTGATCCAGCTTAGGGCTTAACTGGGTCTGCCACATGGAGATTAGACCATAGTGGAAGGAGTGTGGACTTCAAGTGAGGAGGATTTTGCAAAGCTGTTCAGGAGAGTCTTAGTGGTGATGTGATCTCAAAGTAGTGGAGTGGGTGAGATACGGCTGCCTTCTAGTCTTAAGGTTCTAAGATACTGATAACAGAATTTGCTAATAAATTTACCTGAAGTGGAGGAATGTAGTGGGGAGAGGCAGGGAGAGAGATCTTTCCACTGGAATTGGGAGACTAAACTAGGAATTTCCTGGGATGAGGAAGCCTTGAGGAGGTGCAGGTTTGAGGAGGTTGGGGGATCCTGAGTCTTGTTTGGGTAGGTTAAAACTGAACTCTCCATGACATTCATGGCAGGAAACGTCTAGCAGGGAGCTGCCTATGAGTAGTCAATGAGTCTGAGTGATTGATTGGGTGGATGACTGTCTTAGTTGACTTTACTCTTCTAGGACAGCACCACACACCGGACACTTTGTAATGAGTGTGAATTTTAGCCCTCACAGTTCTAGAGGCTAGGGGATTCAGTATCAAGGTGTCGGCATCTGGTGAGGGCTTTCTTGTAGTGTTTTCATGTGTTGGAGCTTAGAAAGGCAAGAACAAGCAGCTACGCCGATAAACCCTTCAGTAGAGGACTCTGTCCATTCACTAGGGTAGAGCCCTGGAGACCTACACACCTCCCCAAAGACCTCACCTTCCAATGCTGTTTCATGGAGGAGATTAAGGGTGAAACACAATCAGACCATAATGACACTGTTTAATATTTGAGATTTCATTACATTGATAGAGATGGTTGATGAAGTAGAAAAAGGTCCTGAGACCTGGGACATCAATATTTGGAGGACAAAGGATTGAGGAGAAACCCACTAAGGAAAATCAGGACAAATCAATGAAGTAGAAGAACCAAGGGAGTGTGGTATGCTTGCTGGAACTGTCTCCACGAGGCAGAAGTGACTAATTTGTCCAACCCGAAGAGAGCTGAAAATCTCATCTTGGTCTGGAAATGTGGCGCTGGGTGACCATGCCAAGATGTGTTTTTATGGGGAAGGAGGTAAATAGAGGAGAGAACACTATAGAGATGGCAAGTGTGGGCTGCTCTTCAGAGGAGTTTTGCTGTAAAAGAAACCAGGGGAAGGGGACAGTGAATGAAAGAGGACACAGGGTCACTGCATAGAACAGCTAAGTATAATACACGGAAGCTTTGGACATATTTGCAGAATCTGAATTTATTTTGATTGACAATGAAGTCAAAAATTTCATATAGCGGAGAGTCTTCAATTGGCTTGATAATCTTAGCAATAGCACTTATATTTGAAGAAGATTTAGTTAAATATGAGTTGGTCGACACAAGATGTGTTATTTCTCAGCTTCTTCCTTTGGGTGTAATTTGGAGCTGCAATTCCAGTTAACCCTTTCCAATGAGAGTGTCCCCCCCCCACCCCCAACTGAACAGTTACTTAGCAGTGACAGAAAGCTGTATGTTTACAGAATACTTATCAGCCTCCATCTGAGTGAACATAAAAGAATTCAAATTTACATTAGAAGCATAGGAAGGAATTAGAGACATGGTCCCATACCATCGAAATAGCCATAGAGTATAGGAGGGCATAGCATGCTGTCTTAGTTTCTTCTGTTGTTATGATAAAACTACTCAGGCTGGAGAGATGGCTCAGTGACTAACAGCACTCACAGGCTGTCCTTCCGAGGACCTGGGTTCAATTCCCAGCACCCACATGGCAGCTCACAACCACACACAACTCCACCTCTAGGAAATCTAATGCCCTCTCCTGGCCTCTGTGGGCACTGCATGCACATGCTGCACATACATACATATATACATACATACACAAACCCATATAAAATAATAATAAAAGTTTCAGATAGGCCGGAGAGATGGCTCAGTGGTTAAGAGCACTGGCTGCTCTTCCAAATGAATCCAGGTTCAATTCCACATGACAGCTCACAACTGTCTGTAACTCCAGTTCCAGAGGATCCAACACCCTCGCACAGACATACATGCAGGCAAAATATTAGTATGCAAGAAATAAAAATAAATAACATTTGAAAAAAAAGTTTCAGATAAAGTACTCTGACAAAGTAATTTAAGGGAGAAGGGGCCACTTTATTCTGTCTTATAGTTCCAGGGTACAGTCCATCACAGTTGGGATGCCAGGATGGCAGGAACCTGAAATATCTGGTCACATCACGCACACAATCAGGAAGCTGAGAATAATAAGTAAGTGCACTCATACTAATGCCCAGCTCGCTTCCTCTATAGTCTGTATAGACTTTGTATAGTCTGGGATTCTCAGCTCAGGGAATGGTCCTGACCACCATTAAGATGGACCTTCCCACATCTATTAGCGTCATCAAGATAGTTTCTGACAGGCAGGTCAAAGGACCATCTCTCAGGGGGATTCTAGATTCCTGCCAGGCTGTTAAACAACCCAAACCATCATGAACCGGAAGAGGGAACTTGCCTCGACTCTCTGGTATCGATTTGCAGTCTCGTGAGCCAGCTCCTTCTCTTCTCTGCATTGTTTTGATCTTTTCTTCTATACCGAGCTATGTATTATTTCGAGTTGCTTCCAGTTTCCCGAAGCAAAGTTGTTTGTATCCTAAGAGCTTTATTTGTTCCCCAGGACTTCGGGCTTGCCACCCACTCTCTGGAGTTACCAAATTTCTTTTCCTTTTCCCACTGGGAGAGCTAGTGTGCTACATTCTCCAGTTTCCCTTACGGCTGTGTGAGGGGGAAATGAATGAGGATGGGAATAATGCATGCCACATCCACCCCGACGCTTGATTCTCAATAAACTTACAGAGTCTTCCACGGTCTTGTTTTTGCTCGCCTACATGCCTAAGACCCCCCTGGAAGAGCCTGAGCCCCGAATGGCTGCACACCCAAACATCACTGCTGTACACCAACTGTGCTGTGTTGTGAACAACAAAGGAACTCCTAATGTCTTACACCTCTGACACTTTGTTACTGTAGACAACCTGCCCTGACACGTCCCTTTGGCTAGGAAGCAATGATTATTGATTTAGGAGGCCGTAAGGTTGGGTTGGATACATGGTTCACTTTGGAGGCATCATGAGCTGGGTGTTTGGACTCATTTGGTCTCATTTGGGGGACACTGTTGAAACCAACAAGACTATACTGTTAGGAGGCAGACAGTTATTTTTTACAACGACTTGCTGTTGGCCTTTTAGACCCTTTCCATCTGAGAGCTTAACCTACCTTGAATTTGATCTACCTTTAGGCCCCCGAAGGTCTCAAGAATGGGAACAAGGAGAGAAATGAGTGCTCAGCACTAATCTTGTGTTTCTTGTATCATTTTTTTCTTGCATCATTGTATTTAATTTTCATGATAATCCTATAGTTACAATTAGCCTCAGCTTACACACAAGATGCTTGCCCAAGAGCTGTCATAGAGAAGTAGAATCTGTCAAGCCAGATTTTTACTCTGCCCAGGAAGAAAGGTCCCTGCCTGAGTCCACTGGACTTGTAGATATACTCTGGTGTTAGAGCTGCAGTCTCCCCTTATTTCTTTTGCATTTTGAAGGACATGAGGTGGTGATTTTTATTCATGGAAATGAGTGTGCTCACTGTTGTGATTGAACAGATAGGGGGCTCCATAGGGCATGTTGGGACTTGCATCTGAATGTAATATTGGGGACTAGGGAATCAGGAGGAGCCTGTAGTTCCAAGAGAGGTGATACTGGTAATGGACCCTTCCTTCTTCTGCAGCTCTGAACACAGAGGATTCAAGGTCCTATGTATGATCCAGCACATGGCTGGGAGACTGGACCACGAAGTGGGAAGGTTCAGCAAAGCAGAGAAGCCTCTGTGTTCCCTTCCGGGGTTGGTGGTGTTTGCCAAGAGCACCAAGATGCAAGAAGTGTGGGCCTGTGAGACTACCTGGCTGTTTAAGTCCATAAAATTTGACTTGGATATAAAGCAACATGGGTGTAGATCCTTTTGTCAATCACGGTACTGTTTAAATGACTGTCTACCTAGATTATCTGAATGGTTTTTGTGGTGCTAGAGATAGAGCCCAATGCCTTGAGCATGCCAAGCACGCACTTCATCACTGCACTACATGCTTACATGACCAAGTGTGACCTCACAGTGATGCTTAGACGACCGTGTTTGACCTTGCAGCGATCTTGGGAGGTTACAGGGAAGAAGTAAGACCCCATTTCTAGGTAAGGCCAAACTGGTCCAAGTTTTCTGACTCCAAACCCACTGCTTTGGTTAGGCTTGCTGATGAGATCTAAGGGCAGGATCCTCCTGTCTCCAAGGCCACAGCATAGAAGCTGCAGTTGTGTGCTCTTGCAGCTGGCTCTTATGTGGGTGCCAGGGAACCAAACCTAGGCTTTCATGCTTTTTCGGCAAACACCGACTGACTGAGCCATCTCCTCAGACCTAGAAAACCTAGATCTTGCTGTTATGCCATCAGTTGAATCTAGAATTATTGGCATATTATTTTTAACCATAGGCTCTAGCTTTCCCATGTATAAAATTACAGGAATTTAATCTGAAGATTTGCCTCTGAAGATCCATCACTCTATCTCGTTGGCCTTAAACCCAGTGTGACATCCTAGATAGCACTGAATGTGTGTTGTGGCCCTAACTCCATAACCAGGCCTCACCTGCTCATCTTTTCAAACAAATTGTGTTGAATATCATCATCTCTTCTGCCACATTTCTGGTACCGAAACATTTTCCCAATTGGGGAAAAAAAATTTAAATGTAACCTTGATGGGCTAGAGAGATGCACGCAAAAGCACCAGCTGTGAAAGTCTGAGGACCTGAGTTGGATCTTAGACCCCAGGAAAAGGTGGAAGGAGGAAACTGAGTCCACAAGTTGTGTTCTAACCACCGTGTATGGTGCCATGCTGAGAATGTTTCTCAGAGGATACTTTGGGCCTTATTTAAAGTTGTTCTGTTGTGGTAATTTCACTTTATCCAGTATATACTGTTCAGTATTTACTCAGGACATTTGCATTTTCCATACTGTTGGTTATTTCTTTAGTTGTTGTGCTCCTAAGAGTTGCCTTGGTCATTTCTCCCGAGGAATGTCTTTGTCATGTGAGCTAGGCTAGGGATAAGGAGCCTGCTGTGACCTCCTGTGAACTTAAGAAACAGGAGAAGGGCTGGAGAGATGGCTCAGAGGTTAAGAGCACTGACTACTCTTCCAGAGGTCCTGAGTTCAGTTCCCAGCAACCACATGGTGGCTCACAACCATCTATAATGAGATCTGGTGCCCTCTTCTGGCCTGCAGGCGTACATACATGCAGACAGAACACTGTATACACAATAAATAAGTGGATTCTAGATATAAAGCAAAGAACAATCAGACTGCAACCCACAGAACCAGGGAGGCTATATAGCAGGGGGGACCCTAGGATGACTGTGGCTTATAATAAGTTTTGGTTTTACTCAATTACTGGGCAAGCCTCAATCAAACATTTCACTATTAGGATAAGAATTTATACTGTATCAAGCTGATGATAGAAAAATAAATAAATAAATAAAAATGGGGGGAAAAAAGAAAACAGGACCACTAGAGAGAGGATATCTGAGCAAGAGAACTCATGTTGCTGAAAGGGAATGGAGGAAACAGGGATTCGCATGGTAGGCCCAGACTGAAGTCACATGATCACACTGTTTCCTGTTTGGAGAGGAAGCAGAAGACAGTTGTCTATAAGTATAATAATAGAGCCAAGGGCACCTAGATTTCTATACCAGTGAGAGACTCCACCTTCTAGTAACCTAAAAGAGTGAAATGTGGTTGGGTGTATTTCTGGATCCCCTGCATTTTCGTTTTTTTGTCCTCTTTTGTAAACTGGGTAAAATGTAAATCCCTAGAGTTGGGAGGATTAAGCATAGAACATCATTTTTGTGAACATGTATTACTCACAGAAATATAAGTTATTTGGTGCTATTATTATACTAGAAAGGAGGCACCTTGCCAATATCAGGACTCTGGTCCCCCTCCAGTCCCGTTGGCACTGTCCATCCATCGGGGAGGAAGTCACGCATGGCAGGTATGCCGGTTTTAAAAACAGAGTTGAATGGAGAATAAACCTTATTTGTCTATAATAAATAAATAAATCTTAAAGGAAAAAAAAAAGGAACAGGAGAACTGAGACTCCAGGTGAAAGCCACAAGCATTGCAAAACAGTGATCCTCAGTGCTCCCCAGAGCCGTTGTCATCCAGGCATTAGGCAGGTGTTCAGCCCTGGGGAGAGGAGATCGCAACATGCCAGCTGTGGGAATGTGGAGGGCCGGGAGAATGGATGTCCGAGGCTGGCCAGCTAGTATGTGTCTGTTTTTATTACTGCTCTTCTAGTGGGGCTCTGGTATGCTTTTGATGAGACTACGCAGATCCCAGGTGACTTGAACTGTTCTCCACATCAGTGGCTGTGGTCCCTAGGACTTCTCTTCAAGGAAGAGGGGAAGGGTTAACAAGAGCATCATTGAAAAGCCCTGTGCTATATCCCAGCACTGCTGGCTTCAGACACTACTGGGTCTCCTGCAGGGGGGCTCCTCGTGGATTTTACACACCTGCCATTTCTCCAGGGTTGAATTTAAGAGCAAGGGAGGAACTAGCTTGTGCTGATTACCTTCTTGTGTGAGGTCCCTATAATAAGGGATGGCATTGGCCTCCCTCATGATCCTGTCCAAAATGATTTCTCTGATTCTTTTGTGCTTAGTAGCTCTTTTAAAACAAGTCATGGGAAGATGAGAGTCTGTGGGCGATTTTGGAGTCCCTCGAACGACAGCTTTCCTAATTGTAGCGTTGACTTGCTGAGAAGAAAAGCTTTTGCTCATCAATTGAAGATGACAAATGTAAGAAGGCAGGGGCATGGGATGTAGCATAAATGCTTAATTGTCCCTCTAGTTATGCTTTATCAGAGTAAGGATTTAATGTAATAGTCGCCTCTAGCAGTGACAAAGTTTTGAACATTTTTAGTGAACCAGTATGGACTCACAGAACTTTATTTATCCAAAATTCACAATTGTCTACAGCCGTTATTCTTTTCCACACCCTGTTCATCACAAGTTTGGCTGGTGGAGCAGTTGGTATCTATAACTGGGGCAACCTCCTATCTCCCTATTCCTCTTCAATTGTTCCTTTACTTTCCAACTCAATAAAACACCCCGGACATACCTTCTACCCTCCCCACCTTGATGTCTGATTAGCTATTTCTCCATGATGCCCTAGCTCCCTCTGGGGAGTGGTATGGATGGATGAAGACCTGGTTGCGTATTGCTGATCTTTACTCTCAGACCTTGGAGAGTGCCGTTTTTCTGAACTCCCCATCCATATTGATATTTCCAATTACAACTTTCCCCTTCTGAGCATTGCAAAACTCCTGTGAACATCTCATTCCCTAGCTTTTCCCTTTAAACTTTTATATGGTTTATCTCTACTCTTCCTGTCATCACCTCAGGGTACCAAAGCTATCAAAACACTAAAAGGTGTTAACTCTCCTCTAAATCACTCAGCATTGGGTCAGGTGGAGTATAGACAAACCCTTTGAACAGAGCTTTGCAGGGAGCCACTAGCAAGGTGGAGTAACGGCTTCTCTTTGGGAATGAGACATGAAAGAGCCCCACTCCTTCCTACTCTTGCCAGCACTTGGAACATGGTCTATTAGTTTTGAAGTTGCAGAGAGCAGGAGCGTGGCAAATGAGCCTAGGGTAAGTTAGCGTCTCAGGGTGTGTTGTCATCGATGAAATTCAGCCTGTTCTTTGCAGAGTCCTGTGGGTTGCTGCAAGTTTTTAGTTAATACCCAAAATGCTGAAAAAGAATTGGTTTGGGCTTTTTTTTTTTTTTTTTTTTTTTTTTTGGTGTGGAGCCAATTTTTACCTTGATTTTACCTTGATGGGGGTGAGAATTCTTCGAGCCTTCCCTCTGCCTTCATCAACAGCTAGATGGGGTTAGTGCCTACTTTTCAATGTAAGTAAATGTAAGTAAAATGAGGTACCAAATGGTAGCTCCTATGCATTTTTAATGTCATAAGACAAACAAATAAATCTCCCCAAAATCCCCCCCCGAAAAAAACCCAAACCCAAACCTAAAAACCAAAAAAAAAAAAAACCCAGCAAAAATCATTGTTCTAGAATTAGATAGTAACTGTCCAATCGATGCATGTCTTTGTGTCCCCTGTGCTAGATTAATAAATGTATGCCACCATGGCAGGCAAAAACAAAACAAAGCAAAACAAAACAAAAAACAAACAAACAAATAAAACAAATCAAAACAGATCGTGGCATCAAACTCAGGCCCTCACGCTTGCAAGTCAAACACTTTACTGATTGGGCCAAATTGAAGGGGAATGTGTTTGCAATAATGAGTTTGATGTGGTTAGATGCTTGGGCTATTTCATGATTTGACTTCTCTTCTCCTTCCCCTCCCCTCCCCTTCCTGTCAATAAAGACTCTTAATCACCCTCTTCTTCCATCCTAGAACATTTATTTACTCCTTGCTCACCAGAGGGAGGCCTTTCCCGGTGTTACTCTTTCTGAGGGCCACCGCCTTCTGCATGGGAAATGGATTTCTTCAAGCCCACTATCTGATTTACTGCGCAGAATACCCTCAGGAGTGGTACACAGATGTCCGGTTTAGCTTGGGTAAGTGAACCTGACCGGCTCCCCTCCCTTCCCAGCTAGCTCCAGCCCCACGGTGTCCACAGTCACCACTGTCTCTTCTCATCCTCCAGCAGCCTCTTCACCAACTCCTTTCCCACTCAGGACCCTCCTCTGGTCTTCTCCCCAGGAGGCAGCCGGGGAGAACCCTTAAATATATGTCGTGCCGCCTCCCATCTCAAGACGGTCCAGTAGATTTGTACTGCTCCGATGATACAAACAGGTTCCCCTGCCTATAAAACCCAAATGTTTTGGGTCGTTCTGACTTAGCAGTTCTTCCTGCCCCCTTTCACCCCGTTTTTCTGGGCTAGCCCCAGAAGCCTTGCTGCCGGGATTCAAAGAGTCAAACCTGTTTTGTCCCAGCGATTCTGTCCAGGACATTCCGATTGATGTGGCTCACTGAGCTTCGAGGCTTCCCTTGCTTCGTTCATCTCCCTACCAATTTACCCCTCCTCGAAGAGGCTTTTCCTCAACACCTTTACCTGAAACAATTGAAGACATCGATAAAGTCTCTCCTATTTCCTGTGGAAGAGGAGGTAGAAAGAGTGTAAGGGCCGGAGAGGATGGAGGACACTGAGAAAACAAGGCTCTCTAACAACAGCAAAGCTCATATGAACTCATGTATATGCACAGGGCCTGCACAGATCTGAACCAGGTCTCAGCTTTTTTTTTTTTCTAGATAGGATTTCTCTGTGTAGTTTTGGTGTCTGTCCTGGAGCTCGGTCTGTAGACCAGGCTGACCTCAAACTTACAGAGATCCGCCTGGTTCTGCCTCCCAAGTGCTGGGATTAAAGGCATGTGCCACCACCGCCTTGATCCTCTCAGGTTTTATTTTGGCTTCTGGTTTAGTGTTTTTATGGGACTCTTAAGTGTGCAAACCACTGGGTCTCTGATTCTTGTGCCTTCTCTTGGGCCCTTTTCCTTCTGTTGGTTTGTCTTGTCCAACTTCGATGTGGTAGTTTTTGTTTTATCTCATTATATTTTATTTTGTTATATTTTAAAAATGAATGAATGAATGAGTGAATGAATGAATGAAAACCAAGCCACTAGGGTAAAGGTTAACAACTGAATTGTCATTTATATCTGCCGGGAGAGGGAAGATCAGTTTTCTCCAATGGAGTGACACTGGGTATATCAACCACTTCAGGACAGGCTTCATGTTTAGGAGTAGTTGATCAACATATAATAGACTCCACAGTTGTTTTTTATGGTTTTTTTTGTTGTTGTTTTTGTTTTTTTGAGACAGGGTTTCTCTGTGCAACAGCCCCTGGCTGTCCTGGAACTCGCTATGTAGATCAGGCTGGCCTCGAACTCACAGAGATCCACCTGCCTCTGCCTCCCAAGTGCTGGGATCAAAGGTGTGCACCACCATTGCCTGGCTTAGAGATCGTTCTTAATCCTTATTAATATCACCTGTCACATTCTGCCTATTGGCTTGCTACTTTCAACTTTCTTCAGAACCAGTCCCTGCAGGGCTCTCTTCTCCCTAGCTGTATTAGCTTTGGCCTACAGCAAGCCACAGTTCCGTCTAGCCTGGGTGTCTGCCGTCAATAACCTCTACATTGAGAATCCTGTCTCCATCCTGACTTTCAGCCCCTTCCTTCTTCATGGTGTAGTCAGAGTGAACATTCAAAAACCACAAAGGGCCAGAGATTTCACTGTGAAATACTGTCATACATGCCCTATAGGGTGTTGTCTGGCCACCAAACAAGGAAATGGAACAAAACATCAAAGAAGGAAGAGCTCTGGGTTAAATAAGAATAATTATGGGCTGGGAGATGGCTTAGCAGTTAAGAGCACTTGCTGCTCTTCTAGAGGACCTGAGTTCAATTCCCAGCACTCATGTTGGGTGACTTACAACTACCTATAGCTCTAGCTTCAGGGGGATCTAAGCCCCTTTTTGGCCTCTGCAGACATATCTCTCTCTCTCTCTCTCTCTCTCTCTCTCTCTCTCTCTCTCTCTCTCTCTC
>CABHPR010146267.1:20074-40119 GCA_902168415.1 Peromyscus melanophrys
CTCTCTCTCTCTCTCTCTCTCTCTCTCTCTCTCTCTCTCTCTCTCTCATACACATACACACACACACACACACAAATACATAAAAATAAATCTTAAAAAATAAAAAACAAAACAGCTGGGCAGTGGTGGTGCACGCTTTTAATCCCACCACTTGGGAGGCAGAGCCAGGTGGATCTCTGTGAATTCAAGGCCAGCCTGATCTACAGAGTGAGATCCAGGACAGGCACCAGTACTACACAGAGAAACTCTGTCTTGAAAAACCAATAAATAAATAAATAAATAAATAAACAAATAAACAAACAAACAAACAAACAAACAAATAAGAACAAGTGTGAACACTTGTACACTATGATTTTTTATGTATAAATGAGATAGAAAATGTATATACATGGAAAAAGTATTGGAGTAATAAAACTTCTCTATTGTGTCTCAAAGTAAAGAGTTGGGGGGGAACATGTGCATGCGTGCACACACACACACACACACACACACACACACACTCATGCATGCATGCACAAGCACACAAGACAATAAAAAGGAATAAAATGCACTGAAGAAAAGTCCCCCAAATTGAGAGAAGACACACCAAGTACTTACATACTGAACTGCTAATGTGACCACACTGGAAAACATTGTAAACCAGTCTACAGGAAATACAGCAGATAGAGCCATGAGCAAGTCATCTAGTCACATCTGGAAAAAGGGACAGTCCAAGGATGACTGTCTATTCTTCTCATGGTAATCTCCTGAATGAGGGACCCAAAAAAAAAAAAAAAAAAGAAAAAAAAGGTCTGATGGGGTGATATATTGTATACCCCAAAAAAGCTTGTCTGGGGATCAGAGGACAAAGCCAGCCACTATATTAAACATAGAGATCAGGCAGTAGTAGCACACGCCTTTAATCCCAGCACTAGGAAGGAAGTTTAATGGCAGGGCACAGAAAGGTATGTAAGGCATGAGTAAACAGGAAATCTCTCTCTTGAGGCTGAGGATTTCGTAGAGGTAAGAATGTGACTGGCTTGTTCTGTTTCTCTGATCTTTCAGCTTTCACCCCAATATTTGCCTCTGGGTTTTTTATTAATAAGACTGTTTAGCAATTCACGTTATAGTCTGGGCTAGGTTAAAAAGGCCCCGAATGACTCCAGAAGCCAGGAGTGGCACCCTCTGATCTTGGTTTATACAAACCACCTGTAAGAGGCCTTTGGGGGACATCTGAAGGGACTGGAGTAGTGCCTAAAAGTTGCATGATGAAAGTGTTACATCAGGTTAAAAACCCAAGGATGTGCACTAAGTTGTTGAATGGTCGTGATTTGGTGTGATCACCAAATGGGTAATTTGGTTTGGTTAACATTAATGCCTAGTATTCTATACATATGAATATTACTCTTACAACAATATTAAACAGAAATAAGACTCTATTTCTCCTTAGCTTAACACCTACATATGATTTCCTGTTGCAGGGAAAAAATCCAAACCCTCTCGAAGGCTTGTAATTCTTCCACCCCGCCTCCCAACAACATCCATTTTTTAATTAACCCATTAACTTGAGCATAATATTTATATTTAACCACAAATAATATGGAGTCACTTTTTTATTAAAAAAGTTTGTTCTTTGACAATTTCATGCATGTGTATGTCAACTTCCAGCCTTCATAGTGGGGCATGACAAAGAAGAGAGTGTATGAGAGGCACTCCCACCTTTTGAAGGGTTCTTATGAGAGAGGAATAAGAAAATATTAGATAGAAAGAGAGACCTAGTTGATGAGAAGAAAGACAGAAACACAGGATAGCTTCAGGAGGGCCTGGATCACTACCCAATGGCCCTTTCTGTTTATTCAAAAGGACTTTTTATAACAATACCAAGCGGTGGGGTGAAAGGCCTCCCCCTTGCAAGATCAAAGCACACTGCACAGCCAAGTGTAGACCCTTCCAAACACCTAGTAACCATGCCTGTGGTCAAATCATCCCCTTATGCAGTCCTGCTGGGTAAAGCAAGCTCAGATTCTCAGACTCTGAATAAGTTCTCACTAGGAAAGCTCTGTGGGTCTCCACAGCTCCCCCTTCTTAATATTTTTAAAGGGATCTTCAAACCCTTCAGATAGACTATGTCTGTCTTAGGTTGTCTTCTTCTTTACTAATCAGCCTTACCTGTCATTGAGATACACTTTCTGTCAAGTGTACTCTTAGGTTGACAGCTCTCAAGGTTGACTTACCTGTCTCTGACTACCAACCTCTGGCAGGGGAAGGTACAGAGTTTAACTCTATGCAGCTTTGAATCAGGTCCACACTAAGAGCTTGGAAGTAGCTGGAACAACCACAGCAATCCCTATGGCTGCCACACCTCCCAATAAAGGAGTAGAGGATGACCAAGATAGAATGTCCTTTTTGAATGGGTCTAAGATGTCTATAGCAGTCTCAGTTGGACCAAGCCCTTTTTTTAAAAAATAAATCAATAAACTCTTGATGCAACTGCATCAAACCTAAAGACACTCTTAGCATCACCAAACCATGGTTCATCAATATCAACAGGCTAACATAATTCTAGCATAAATATTACTATACACAATTACAATTCTTACAAACTTACATCCAAAAGCAAACTCGCAATAGCACTATTTACACTTTACAAACTTTAGCAAACATTCAAAAGCAATCTCTTAATATAACTGCTTACATTTCATAAACTTTAGCAAACAACCAAAAGCAATTTCTTAATAGAACTATACAAAACATAGGGTACATTAACACAAATTAACATCAGTCCACTCAAATGACAAGAAAATATGTAGACTGAGGAATATTAACTCCCCTTTTTCTTTATAATTTTTTTAAGCTTCAACTTGAGCCTGGGTAGAAAAAAACCAAATTTCTCCATTTTTACATAAAACAGACAGTTCCATTTTTTTTTACACAAAACAGTTCATGAGTCCACAGTTAATAAAGCATATATGCATACACAAAACAGTTCATAAGTTATTCAGTTGATGATGTATATAGGTGAAATCAAAATTGTCCCATTTCTGAGGTTTGCAAAAGTTCAAAAAGTCAGTTCTAATACCAGTCCCAAAGTTCAACTGACATCCCAAGATCAGGGCCTGGCTTGTCAACCACCTTGAAGTCTTTGTCTAATAGTCCAACTCTTAGGCAAACAGTTCCAAATATGAGGAGTCCCATTAGCCAAATTTATTGTACTTCTCCTGAATGCAACAACTCAACTCAGTTCAAACTAGTATCTCTGAAGCCTCATTCTCAGCCACAGAGGCACTTTCAGTTAGCTTTCCTCTAGGTGAAAACTGGTCCAGGGCAAAAGCTGCTAGCTGGCTGGGGCAAAGTCCTTTTAAAAGAGACCTTCTTACAGCCAGCAAACAGAAACTGCAAGGCTTTTGGCTCCTGGTTTTCACAGTCCCTGTCTGTCTGTGCCTCTTGTAATTGGCACATCCTGGCCTTAGGGCTCTTAATCACCTTGTGATGAATGGTTGAATGCTGACCTGCTGCTATGAGCTACAGCTCTCAAGCAGCAACCTCAGTCCAGGAGGAAACCCAACCGCTACAAGCTGTGGCTTCCAAGGGTCCCATTAGCTGCTCCACCGGCAGTCTTTGTGTCCCCTGTGTGCTACCTCATTTGCACGGCCAAATGCCACTTCAGCCTCCTCTCAGGCTGCTCCAGCTTCCAGCATGACTCCACTGTTGAGCCTAGAACTCAACTTTGCATCACCTCAGCATTTCTCACTGCCATTCCACGCAGGAGGGTATGTCTCAGCTGCTTATTTGGCTGCTGCTTCTACCACAGTGTCTCTTTTGGGCTCTCTCTGCTGCATTCTAAGCTGCCACTGCTGCTGCCTGCCATTCACATCTCCTGCAGCATCTCTGCTCCATAGCCTCTAGCCTTGTAAGTCTGGCTCTCTCCTCACTGAGGCTTCTGCATGGCAGCAGAAAGCATGCAGAACCCTGCTGCTTGTGCTGGCTCACTCAGTATCTCCGAGCTATGTTACCCCATGGGTCTCAGCCACTGATTCCTGGCTGGGGCAGCCCAGGCTCCTGAGGCTGCTTTCTGCGTCCCAGGTCCCGTCTGTGCTCAGGTGTGGGGGTGGGGGTGGGGGTAGGGGAAGGTACTCTTACCCTAAGTGACTTTCTTATTAAACCTTCACCATATCCCTAGACTTAAAGCTTATTTTACCCTAATATATCTAAGCCCATGCTTTTCAAACTAAACTTCACCAAACTTTTTTACAACTTTAGAGAGAGAGAAACAGGGAAATATAGATACAGACAGAGACAGAGAGAGATATTTACTGTAGCCTAACTTTTACTATTTGCTTCAGCTTAACTTTATCTGCTCTGCTATATATATGAATATACAGTTTTACTCCCAAAGAATAGAATACTGCCACACAACTTTAATTCATAACCAGACATGTCCCCCTGCTTCCATGGTGCCCCCTCCCTCTCTTATCCTTTGTACCTATGCCCCACATTGGGCACCATCTATGGGAGGCCAGCTCCCACCTTTTGAAGGGTTCTTATGAGAGAGGGGTAAGAAAATATTAGATAGAAAGACGTAGTTGATGAGAAGAAAGACAGAAACACAGGATAGCTTCAGGAGGGCCTGGATCACTTACCCAATGAATAAACTTTCATTTATTCAAAAGGGCTTTTTATAACAATGTCAAGGGGCAGGGTAAAAGACCTTCCCCTTGCAAGATCAAAGCACACTGCACAGCCAAGTGCAGACCCTTCCAAACACCTGGTAACCACGCCCATGGTCAAATCATCCCCCTATGCAGCCCTGATGGGTAAAGCAAGTTCAGATTCTTGGACCCTGAGTAAGTTCTCACTAGGAAACGTCTGTGGGTCTTGACAGAGTGGAACTGGCCAGTGGATGAGCCAGCCACTTGGTCTTTTGTGAACGAGCCAAGTGTTTGCTTGCTGTTACTCACTATTGATTTATGACGTTGGTTTATTTGACATACACAATGCTATTGCCTCCAGCTTGCCCCATTTTCCCACCTCTGTCCATCCCGCTTCACTGTGAGTGCTAACATTTTACCTTAGGGACAGGACAACCTCTCCTCCCCAAAAATTTCAGATCATATCTGAATACCATTCTTAGATTTGGCAATTAAATGCCCCTCACTTTATTTTAAGAAAGGAAGAAAAGAAACATATCTTGTGTGAAGAATACCAAAGCAGTGTAGCTAGAGTTTTTCTGCCTGGCCCACAATCAGGACAAATCTCTGTTACCTGCCAGTCCCACAGCCACTCAGACCCAGCCAAGTACACACAGAGACTTATATTGCTTACAAACTGTATGGCTGTGGCAGGCTTCTTGCTAACTGTCCTTATATCTTAAATTAATCCATTTCTATAAATCTATACCTTGCCACATGGCTCATGGCTTATCGGCATCTTCACATGCTGTTTGTCATGGCAGTGGCTGGCAGTGTCTCCGGCTCAGCCTTCCACTTCCCAGAATTCTCTCCTCCTTGTCCCGCCTATACTTCTTCCTGCCTGACCACTGGCCAATCAGTGTTTTATTTATTGACCAATAAGCAACATGTTTGACATACAGACCATCCCACAGCAAAGCAGAGTGCATCTTTTGATCTGTTTCCTCTCTTCTTTGCCAAGGTATCTTCCTATTTATTTTGGGAATGGGAATCAACATCCATAGTGACTGCCTGCTGCGCCAGCTTAGGAAGCCTGGAGAAGTCATCTATAAGATCCCACAAGGTAATGCCTCCCTGGACTCTCAGAGTCCCATTCTTCCTTGAAGCCTGCCCCAGTGATTAACAAACAGGAGGGAGTGTTCATGATAGCACAACTATGCAATCTATACACTGTGGCTTGCTTGTATCCTCCCCTGCATACTCTGTCCCCTCCACAGAACCTAATGAAGCTCCATAGGGCTGTAACTAAGTTGGTAGAGTGCTTGCCTAGCATGCATGAAGCCCTGGGTTCCATCCCCAGCAACACTTAACTCAGGCATGGTGGTACATATCTATGATCCCAGCACTTAGGAGGGGGAGGCAGGAAGATCAGGAGTCAGGAGTTCAAGGTCATTCATTCTTTAGTACATAGTGAGATCAAGGTTGGCCTTGTTACATGTGCACACACACATGCATGCACACACACACACACACACACACACACACACACAGAGAGAGAGAGAGAGAGAGAGAGAGAGAGAGAGAGAGAGAGAGAGAACGAACCATAAAAGATCCCTTTCCCATCCCAGGTAGGAAAAATCATAGTAGGTGACAGAGGGCACCAGGCTTGGATATAAATAGTGGAGAATAGATTACAGCCTAGTATATAAGCCTGTCATTTACACAAAGTGTGGGCCTCATTGTGTTAGCAATGAAGCTGAGGATTTTGTTGTCATGTGAACATCATAGTGTACTTACAAGATCCTGGATGGGGCGGCCTACTGCATACCTAGGTTATAGAGTACAGCCAATTTTGAAATTTTAAAAACATTTTTTTTGCTAAAAACTAAGAGAGAAACATATCTTAGCCTAGGACTATACATGATCACAATCATCAATATTATGTATTTTACCTTCATGTCCACTGGAAGGTCTCTAGGGAGCAGCATGCATGGAGTGATGGTCCCCCCACTCCCAGATACAGCATGGGACTATTTTATGGTTAACTTTTTTTTAAGTTGAAGAATTATGCTCTAACAATGAATAGCATAATAAGCATGTAAACCAGAACATAGACACTTAATATAATTATCAAAGATTAAATCCTGTCTATAATTATATGCTTATACTTCTTCCTTAAAATTTAGTTTTCAATTTAAAAATTTTGTCTGGTGTGTGCATGTATGTGTGTGAGTACTTGAGCATGGGTGTTCCTATCCATGTGAAGGCTGGAGTTGGATGTCAAGTGTCTCCTTCAATTGCACTTTCACCTTATTTTGTTGATCCAGTCTCTCACTGAATTTGGCCCTCATAGATTCCACTAGACTATCTGGCCATGCAGCTCCAGACCCTCCCATCTCTACTTTCTCAGCATTGGGATTATAGGCATGTGCCACTGTGCCTGGCTTTTATGTGGGTCCTGGGGATTGAATTCAGGTCCTTAGGCTAGCCTAGGAACGACTGGGCTTGAGCTTTCAAATCATGGGCAGTGTGCTGGACTTACACAGCAACGACTGTGATGTTACGAGGTGGTGAATACTTGAGGTCTGTTAGCGATGTTCGCCATCAAGTGTGCAGTCTGTTGTTGACGTGTGACGTGCCATTGTGCAGCACGTGACTGCTGCTTCAGAGAGCAAGATACAGAAAACTTGCAAGTGTCACTGGTCCCAAGAAACTAGGAATGAGAGTCTGACCAATGAGCGTTTGGCAATGACTCAGTCCAGGTGCTCTGCACAGGCAAGTCGAAAGTGGTTTCCACCCTTCCGAATGTAAACAGAGCCCTCATTTGTAGTAAAAATGTCCTGGATTATGATACGATGGTGTAGACCGACCACCGCTGATTAATAATGACAAAGCTGTTGTGATTAGTAATACATTTAAATGAGTAAGTATTATTAATTCCTTGTTATCTAAGGAACTAAGCTAGACCATTCATGATGTCCATGGAAAATTGGACCCTCACAAAGTCAAGGGTGTCATGGGCAGGGAGACAATGTGACACAGTATCATCCTTAAGAAAAATAATAGTAAAGGAATTTGGTCCTTGTTTCAGGCATTTCTCTCACAGCTGGGATAGAATACTGGATGGATGTACCGTTATCTCACAGTGTTGAGGCAGGGAAGGCGAGGACACCTGGTATGCCAGGAGGGCTCTTATCATTGGTGGCAGGAACATGGGGTTACTTGCTTGCATCTCCATAGCCAACTAGAAAATAGAGAACTTGGGCAGGAACCAGGCCATCTATCCCCCTCTAAACCACCCCTAACAGCCTTCCACCTGCCAGCAAGGACCCATAGCCAAAAGTCTTCTGAAACAGTGCCACCAGCTGGGGACAAAGGGTTCACACAGGACTCCATAGACAGCACTCATATTCCAACCCAACCAACACTTAAAAACTTCGGCTTAATAATTAAGTAAAGATGAGCTGGGACAGTTCTTAAAAACCAGATTGCCAAGGTCAGTTTCCAACTGAGTTAGGAGAGTGAGAGAGAAGGGCTTAAAAGCACATTTTAATGTCATTACAGAAGGAGAAAAGCTGTTTCGGTCACAACTTCCCTAGTTTAATATGGCTCACAAACCTGGCATGTGGGTATATTTAACGTCATCAGCAATGTCTTGATTTCTAGATAGTTCTGAGAGAGGAGATATCTGGTGGGTGGAAGTGAAACATCTCAATAGCAGCAGAGCTTTTCAACCCCAGCATGGCGACTAGTCTCTGCTTTCAACTTGAACAGTATTTAGGGTAAGGGGCCAGGTAGTGGAGGAAGGAAGGGTCAAAAAGAATCAAATCCTTTCTCACACCTGTTAAGTTTTTGTTTCAATGAAGTGTGTTGTTTCACTTTGTGTGACTGGTGTGTACCATAAAGATCGCTCTTGGGACTTGCCAGGGAAAGGCTTGGGAAGGTAAGGCGTGACCTGAAAATGTCCTTTAAAATGGAACAAGACAAGAAGCAGGCCATCTGCACCTCTTGCTTATCTTGCTCAAAGCTGGTGGCCTAAGTTGTAAAGAGATCCGGACAATGTCCATCAGTAGATGGAGCCACTCCTCAGGATTCCAGAATGTTCTGCAAGGCAAGGGGGTGTTGTTGCTTTGTTTTCCCTTAATTCTAAGGGGCTTCTTCTAAACTCTGACTGTGGAAGGGACCTCCCATCTTACATCTGTCTACCCATCTGATGGAGGAATGTCTTTCTGTATGCTGTGAAAATATGTTGCTCTGATTCATTGATAAATAAAGCCATTTGGCCTATGGCAAGGTAGCTTAGAGGCAGGCAGAAAATCCAAACAGATAGGAGAAAGGAGAAAGACAGAGCTGAGGAGATACTGCCAGCCGTCGCCAGGAGAAGCAAGATGTAAAAGTACCAGTAAGCCAGAAGCCATGTGGCAAAATATAGATTTATAGAAATGGGTTCATTTAAGATATAAGAATTAGATAACCAGAAGCCTGCTATGGCCATAGTTTAAAAATAATATTAGCCTGTGTGTGTTTATTTGGGTCCAAGCGGCTGTGGGACCTGCAAGTGAGAGAGATTCCTCCTGACCCCGGGCCAGGTGGGACACAGAAAAACTTCCAGCTATGCCCATCTTTGTGTATTTTGGAACAAAACACAGGGATACAGTGTCATAGAACTGCAGTTCTGAGTATTGTCTGTCTGATTCTCTGCACACAGGTGGCTTGTTTACGTATGTTTCTGGAGCCAATTTCCTGGGTGAGATCATTGAATGGATGGGCTATGCCTTGGCCACCTGGTCCATTCCAGGTCTTGCATTTGCATTTTTCTCACTTTGTTTCCTTGGGATGCAAGCTTTTTATCACCACAGGTAAACGTTTTAACAGAGGCGCGTCTCCGTTTTGTTTCCTGTCACTGTGATTCAAATGCCCCGTCAAAAGAAACTGAAGGAAGAAAGGGGTAATTTGGCTGGGGTTCTGGTCAGTCATCGCAAAGGTGTTAAGGGGGCGGGAACTCGAGGCAGGTGGTGACATTGTATTCATTCATAGCCAAAAGCAGAGAGCAAATGAATTAATGCATGTGTGCTACGCTCAGCTTGCCCTCTCCATTTATACCAGTGCTTCGCAACCCTCTTAACGCTGCGACCCTTTAATACAGTTTCTCAGGTTATGGCAACCCCCAACCGTAAAATTATTTCATTACCACTTCCTAACCAGGAATTTGTTACTGTTGTGAATCGTCATGTAAATATCTGCTATGCAGGATATCTGATATGTGACCCCAAGGGGGTTGTAACCCACAGGTTGGGAACCTCTGTATACATTTTATACAGTCCAGAGTCCCTCATTAGGGAATGGTCTTGCTCATGATTAAGATGGGTCTTCCCACAGCAATGAACTTAATCAGGACAATCCCTCACAGGTATTTTCTGAAGCTATCCTTAATATAAACAGTCCCTCACAGGTGTTACCAGAGGTTTACCTCCTAGGAGTCAAGTTGACAATTAATAGTGCCACAAGGTTGTAGCATTCACATAGTATTCTTCTCCAAATAAAGTTTAAGCACATGGAATCAGATGTACAAACACATGATAATGATTTCATAAAGGAAATTTGATGCAATAATCAAATTGTATGATTAAGCTCTCACTTTTAAAGCTTTTACTGAAGCTGAAATTGAGTTGGATAGTGATAGCAGTAAATAAAAAAATAAAATAAAAGGTTGTGTAGACAGAGGCACCAGAAGTGCTGGGTGGGCAGCTGCTGTGCTCACCTTGTTGAGGAGGGTTTCCCACTCTCTTTCCCTGAGGATGTAGTTAATGACTGATGGGAGAGAGAGAGAGAGAGAGAGAGAGAGAGAGAGAGAGAGAGAGATATTTTCTTGAGTGGTGTAGCCAGTGGTAAGGTGCCCATGTTCCTATGAGCAATTCTAATGAAACTCATTGAACCATAAACAAACAAACAAACAAACAAACCATGAAAATAGAGGGGAAGTAGTTGGGAAGAGGGAGGGGGATTAGTGGGAGTGGGAGAGGACAAGAGAGGGTAACAGAAGTGAATGATCAAAGTGCGTGCATTTACATGTGTGTGAAAATGTCACAATGAAGCCTATTATTATGTCTAATTTACAAGTGATAATAAAACCAAAATAAAAGATGGCTTCCCGCAGTGAGTTGGTTGGTCCAGGTTCCATGCTTGGTGATGGTTACCACTTGGCTGGAAACGTCAGATCATGAGCCAAGAGGTGGGAGAAATGTCCATGCTTCAATTCAGTTCTCTTCCATCGTATTTCTTAATGTGTGTTCCATGGATGAGACCATTGCCAGCGCATCCCAAAGTTTCTTGGTAAGGTAAGGTAAGCAGGTGAGCCCTGAGTGCTCCATCTGCTGGTACATATTGGAACTGCAGGTATTTAAGGCATTCCTTTAGAGGAAGGTCTTAGACCTCCTTAACCCACCAGGCGGGGGTTGAGTAGAATAAAAGAGGTAACTGAAAGTAATGCTGGGGAGGGAAGGCTAATGCATTGTTTACTTCTCCAGCTTACCTTAAAGTAGCTTTTGTAGGGAGAGAAAGCCTAGATACCAAGAAGGAACACATGGCCTACAGAACGGGGCTGAGGGCTCCTTAAGTTCTTGCCTCGGCATCTCTGTCTGGCTAATGGTGTCTCTAATAGTTTTTAGGACTAAAGGAGGTACAAGCTCCTTTCTTCTAAGTGGAAACTGAAACCAGTTTGGAACTACACAAAGCAGCAGTTTCCCGTGACCTGTTTCTATTACCTCCTGGGTTGCAAGGGACAGGGTTTCAAGGGTTCACGGCCTTTGAGAGACAGTGTAAGAGCCCTCCCACTTCAGGAGAATCTGTTGCCCATCACATGCAGTGATAGAATGGCAGAGGCCAGGGCATGGCCTGGTGCATCGGAGGGTCTTTGAAAAAGCGTAGACCTTGAAGTACTTGGTCAGGAAATCTACCAGAAGTTTCCAGCTGGTGCGATGTCAAAACCAAATTGAGGCCATCTGGTTATATTCCTCTTGGAGGAAGAGCCAGGGGTGTCTCTTTTAATAGAACCAAGAGGGCTTTGTGAAGGTGCTCATGAAGCAAGGGCCAGCCTTGGCAGGGGAGGTTGAGCACACAGGGTCTTTTCAAATCAAAGCAGTACAGGCCAGGCACTTCTGATACATTTTTATTTATTTATTTGTTTATTTGGTCTTCCAGTTTAAACCCAAAGCACTTTAGCAGGGTGTATTTTGTCTTTATTATGCCTCAAGGGCCATTAGTTTCAACTAGTTAAGAGGACAACTTGGTCACACAGGGTAGAGGCTTCTCGTAAGATGCATTAATCTCCTTTGACTGCATAAGAAATGACCCTCAGCTGCATGGGCTTAGGACAAGGGAAATATCTCTCTTCAGAGTTCTGGAGACCAGAGGTTTGGCTTCCTGGGTTGAAAGGGACAGGGTTTCAAGGGTTCATGGCCTTTGAGAGACAGCATAAAGGCCCTCCCACTTCAGGAGAATCTGCTTCTATGGTATAGGCAAGGCCATGCTCTCTGGAATAGCTTGAGGAAGAATCCTTCCTTGCTTTTATTCAGTTCTAGTGGCGACTATAATTCTTGGTTTTCCATGGTTGGGGCAAGTGCCTCATTCTAATCTCTGCCAGTCTGCCTGTGACCTTCCCATCCTGGGCATCTTCTTGTCTCTTTCTAGATCTATGGGACTAAGGTCCACCCTGCACTGGTATGAGCTATTTTAATTAATTACATCTGCAACGACCATAGTTCCAAAACAAGATTGTATCTTCAGGTGTTGGGAGTGAGGACTTCACCTTACCCTTTAGGGGGCAAAATTCATAGCAACCCATAGTAACAGTGGCATAGAAATCTATAGTAATAGTGGCATTCCCAAGCTTTAGGAAGGGATCTTTTCTAAAAAATACTGACAATTCTCTCAAGTTAACTTTGCCCACAGCTTTTTGTTAATTCATTTTTTTATTAGCATGTGTTAGTTAGACACAACAGTGAGCCTCATGGCTTTTTCATACATATATAATTTATTTTATCCTATTCACTGTTTGTTACTCTTTATTGTTTCCCTCCTTGCTCTTAAACGTTTTTATCTTATTTTTAAGGGTTTATTTTTTATTTTATTTACATGTATTATGTGTATCTGTGTGTTTGTATGCACGTGTGTGTGTGTGTGTGTGTGTGTGTGTGTGTGTGTGCGCGCGCCCAGGAGAGGACCTCAGGTTCCTGGAGCTGAATTACAGGCAGAGAGTTGTGAGCCACTGGACATGGGTGCTGGCAACAAAACTCAGGTTCTCTAGAAGACCAGCAAGTGCTCTTCACTGCTGAGCTATTTCTCTAGTCCTATTTATTTACTTTCACGACTGAGTGAGTCTCATAGAGTTGCTTACAAGATCCTGTGTAAGGGGGTGTTCACAAGAGCATGGAATCCTTGTAGGTAGCCACACCACCAAAGAAAACATCTCTCTCTCCCTCAGCAACCATTAACTGCCTTTAGATTCTTAGGGAGAGGCTAGTCCTGCAAACTCCTTCCTGCTAGCTATGATTATCTGCCTGTAGGTCCTAGGGGGAGGGTACCATGACAGGATATTGACAGGCTCAATCTTGTGCTGCAGGTCTTATGCAGATCTCAATTGCCGTAGGATCAGGTGTGCAATGGCGAAGCCATATTCTAAAGACAGTATTCTACTTTGCTCCTTCTCCCAGCTTACACATTCTTCCTGCCCTACCTTCCATGATAATTCTTGACTCTTGGAGAGAGTGATCTACAAGTTCCTTTCATGGCTGATAACTCAGCAGTTCCTTGTTCTCAGCACTTTGACTCATTATGAGTCTTTGCAGTTACTGCTGCCCACTGCAAAAAGAAGCCTCTTTGAACAAAGCTGACAGTAGCATTGATCTACTGATCTGACTACTGATGGGTGTAGTCAGAGGTTTTCCTGTTTTCTGCCCGGTCCTGTAGCTGCTTGGACCCAAGTAAACACAGAGGCTTATATTACTTACAAACTGTATTGCCTAATGGCTTGGGCTCCTCTCTAGCTAGCTCTTACAACTTAACTCAGCCCATTTCTATTAATCTATGCATTGCCACGTGGCTTAATTGCTTACCAGTACTTTCACATCTTGCTTCTCCTGGCAGTGGCTCACAGCGTCTGCCCCACTCTCCTTTCTTCTCCCTTTCTCCAGTTCAAATGTACTGGCTAACCTTATTCTGCCTCACCATTAGCCAAACAGCTTTATTTATCAACCAATCAGAGCAACACATATTCATAGCATACAGAAAGACATCCCACAGCACTTTCCCTTTTCTGTCTAATCAAAAAGGAAGATTTTAACTTTAACATAGTAAAATTACATATAAAAAACAGTTATCAAGCAAGTATTAGAGCTACAATATCTAGTCTATTTGTATTTAGCAAAATTAAAGAAAATACTCTGTCGTCTATCTTATTTTTTGTGAGTCTAAAATTTCATATCTAATTTATCTTTTCAAATACCACTACATATGGGTGTACTCTGATGGTCAGGTCTTTTCCATTTAGCAAAACAGTTGCAGTAGCTTTCCCAGTAGGGCCTATAATCTCCCCAGCCATGGGCTTTTGTCCAAGTTTTTATTCCCAGATGTGGATTTCCTCCTGTGGAGTAGGCCTCAGGTCCAATCAGAGAGTAGTTGGTTACCCCCATTACTGACTTGCTACTATTTTACCAGTTGCCCAAAGTTTTTGAGAGGCTCTAGCTTCCTGTGGTTTTCAGCAAAGTGAGAGCCCAAATGAGTACTTCCTTTTGTCTATTAAAAAAAATCTCGTTTTTTTTTAGCATCAAATTTACCACTTTAACAACCTCCAAATGTTGAGCGATATCAAGTACATTCGTAATATTGTAAAACCATCACCACTACCCTCTAGATATTACTTTGTACTTACCTGCACATAAATGACCAACATTTCCAAGAGACAGACTGTAGGAAAGGGGTTGATGATGGGCACATGGTCCCCAGGAATGGTCAGATGCTAAATAACTGGCTTACCTTGTTACGGCTGTGCAGACTCAACTGTTGGCCAGGACTCTATTGCATTTCTCACTATTCTTTCCTTTCTTGTCTTTTCAGGTTCTACCTCCAGACGTTTAAGGATTACCCCAAATCTAGGAAAGCCCTTATTCCATTCATCTTTTAAAGAACCCCGATTTTAAGGAACAAAGCTTCTACGGGGGAACCGCCCAGCTGCTGAAACAATAAACTGTAAACCGTAACTGAGCTGTGTCTTGCTCATACGTGTACATATCATGATGTGTGTGCTAACAGGTATCCTTGTTATTCCAGTTGCCTGAGGCATATGAGTCATGCCTGCTTAAACTTTACTCCTGTCTGCGCAGGGAGCCCTAACCTAATTTCCTGTTGGAGTGTCATAGAGGCCCTTCCATGAAGACATTTTCTCCTTAGCTATTCCTTCTAGAAGCTTCCCTGTTCCTCATGTTTTTTTTTTCCCATTGTATGATCTGAAGACATGTGACTTTTTTCTTACTCTGTATCAATTTTGGAGAGTTCTGCAGTTCAGCCTTTTGGGCTGACATGATGAAAAATGAAATCGTAGCATTTGCAGGAAAGTGGGTAGAACTGGAAATGATTATATTAAGCAACATAACCCAACTCCAAAAGATAAATACTGCATGTTTTTCTCATATGCAGATCCTAGATTTTAATTTATATGTATATATGTATCTGTTTATATGTGTGCATTGGGGGGCATATAGTTCATTAAATTAGCAAGGAGATCATGAGAACGGAAAAAGAGAAGAAAGAGTAGAATAGAAAATGTGCGGTGTGAAAGCAGAGAGAGGCAGCTGCAGGGAGGAAGGGGATCAGCAGGAGAAATGTAGGAGAACAGAGGAGAAAGGGGGGGAGACTGGCAAAAATATAGTATGGATGAAAATGCCATCATGAAACCCATTACTTTTTATGCTGGTTTTGAAATAAATCAACCAACCATTTAGCCAACCAGCCAAAAAAGAATGTCTGGGCTGAGGGCAGTGCTTAAAGAAGTAATTAAAAGCATACCTTTATGTATACTCACAGAGTGGCAGAGATTTACATTTTTAAGTGCCGTAGACCCAGAGCATGCCTAAATTACTTTGTACTTATCTGCACAATTATCAACATTTCCAAGAGACAGACTGTAGGAAAGGGATTGATGATGGGCACCTGGTCCCTAGGAATGGCCAGGTGCTGATCTTCCTCTTCATTAGTTAATTAGGAAGATATGAAAAGGGAGAACTTTAATAATTGAATTCCCTTCTCTGACCCATGTCCAAATGTATACAAGTGTCTTAGTCAGTGAACACCCTGATCTCCCAGGAGGTTTCATAATTCCTATTGTGTTATTATTGCTTCATCCACTGGCATGGATTTTCTTGATGGTTAGGTTTTTTTTTTTTTTTTTGAACACACACAAAAAATATATAGCTATGGGTGGCTCCTGAGGGAAAAAAGAAATGTGTTACGACAGACATTGTAAACTCGTGTTTTTGGGAACTGATGGGGATATCAAATATCAGGGACACATCAAGAGAAATTCATACAGAAGACAATAGGCTGTTCACCTTGAGGAGATGTCTACAATGGTGTGAAGGATTTCAGAAGCTCCAGGCAAGTTTCTTCTGGAATTTCTTATGAGCCTTGAGACATAGTTTAGAAGACTTGTCCCGGCAGGCAGTAGCTTGAACATCGGTCCTCAAAGGTCCCAATGGCAGAAGCTGAGATCTGCAAGCAGATGTTCACCTGGGCAGAAAACCTGTTTCATTTAGTTCAGGCACGGTTTCACACATAGTTTTATTTTATCTTGTCTTGTATTTCAAGTTTCAAATTGTAAAAAATTGGGAGGTTTCTACATAAACAGAAACCTTGACATTCCTTTAAAAAGTTGGAGGGAGAGACATAGAGACAGAACATAATGGAAGGGTGAATGTGATTGAAGTACTATACACATATAAAAAATGTAATGAGACACTGAATATAGAATATAGGCCAGTGGTTCTCAACCTTCCTAACGCTGTGACCCCTTAAAACAGTTCCTCATGTTGTCTGACCCCCCAACCATAAAATTATTTTTGTTGTTACCTTCATAACCATAATTTTGCTACCGGTATGAATCATAATGTAAATATCTGATATGCAGGATATCTATGAAAGGGTTGTTTGAACCCAAAGGGGTCGTGACCCACAGGTTGAGAGCCACTGATATATGCTGAAGGATCTCAGCATACTGAACCTGGTTCCCATGTGAGAACTTGCGACAGAGTAGCAAATGAGCTACCTGACTGTGCAGCTTCTCATGAAGGGTTGGCTCCCCTGAAGAGGCTGAAGTGTGGGTTTTGGAAGGAAGGGACTGAGTACTCTGAATCAGAATGGTTGAATGCGGATCTCCTCAGCCTCAGGTGTGTGGGTTCAACACTATTTGGAAACATGCTCGAGAACTGAGCACCAGTTTTATCAAGGGGTAGAAAAACCTACTCCAAATTAACACCCGGGTCATGAGAGATCTGAAGTAGGATATGCAATGAAGATATGGATTGTAGTGTCCCAAGCACGTGTTCTTGTTCATTAAATGTCTCTCAAGTCACGACCACCATCAACACTTGAATAAAAAGACCCAGGACGTCTGAAGCTATTTACAATGTATTAATTGAGCTGTGTTGTTTTTTCCCCCCTTCCCTTCCTTCCCTCTCACTTTTTGGTGTTGCTGTTTTTCTTTCTTGTCCACTGTCTTCATTTTGGCAACCTGAAATTAGGAGCTAGGAGCAGGATATAAAGTATGACGGACAGCTTCTAAATCACAGTTCAGAATCTCAGGCAGTACAGCGAAGGTGTGGGAAGAAGATATGCCAAGGTTAGCTATCTCCATGATTTCAATGATACCTAGAGGGGGATATACACTGTGTGTTGAGTAGCATTCACTAGAACAAATAACTGAGATAAATCATCCGATGAAGAAAAAAGGTTTATTTTTGGCTCATAGTCCAGGAACGTTTGGTCCAATTGCTTTGGGTCTGTAGCAGGCAGCACACTCTGATGGGAGCGTATAGTGGAACATTCGTGTTCTCCTCTCAGTCACTGAAGGGGGGGGGGGAGAGGGAAGAGAAAGAGACATGCACCGGAGATCCACAGTCCTCCTTTGAGAACATGCCTCCCCTCCTCAGTGACCCAAAGCATCCCACTAGATCCCACCTCTTAAAGCTCTCCCTCCTCCTGGTGGTGCCAAGCTGGGAACTAACCCTAAGGCAGACGCAAGCTATGTAAGCTTTCACGCGAGTGGCCAATTCTCCTGAAATAAAAGATTGTCTCCATGATTGAAAACCGCTTTCCTCAGACCTTTTATTTTAGAGCTGGGGATGTAACTCCATAGAATGGTTGCCTAGTATGTAGGAGGCCCTGAGTTCCATGCCCAGCACCAAGGTGGTGCTCATGGGTCCAGGCTCGACGATCAGCAATGCAGTCTCATCTTCAGCGACATAGGGAGTTATTTAGAGGCCAGATTAAGATACATAAGACCCTGTATTCAAATATTTTTTTAATTAGATTTTTTTTCTTATTGACATGTGAAAAAGAATCTAGGGCAATCCTTGAAGTGTGAAAAATGCTCAATAAATGGCTGCCACCATTTGCCTAATACTCTGACAAGACTACCATTCAGCAATTGCATGCTTTTGCCACAGGAGGGCACTAGCTAGAATTTTATTCAGGTGAATTTAGTCAATTTACCAATTTTTTTAAAATCCCACAAAACCTTATTGCTATTTCAGCTTAGCTATATTAACCACACACCTTCATTTTTAAAAAAGTTTTAAACTTTACTGAGTGCATGTGAGTGCACACTGTGTGCATTTGGGAGTCAGAGGACAATTTCTGAGAGTTAGTTTGTTCCTGTCACCATAGATTCTGGGTTCTGGGGATCGAACTCTAGGAATCAGAGTTGTGCAGCAGGGTTTTTTTTTTAACCCACTGAGCCATCTTGCATCCCAATCACAGACCTTCCTAATTTAAATAAGTTATTTTCATATAATATGAGATCTTCCCTTGACATCTGAGGGATCTCAGTCATCTAAAGCCATTGTTTCAAACCTCAGTGTTCTTTGTTGGAGGCTGGGACACAGACACAGACACAGACAGACAGACAGACAGACAGACAGACACACACACACACACACACACACACACATGTGCACGCGCATGCGCGCGAGCGCATCTTCATATATGTGGATATATATGGATATGTATATTTATACATATATGTATATAGGTATGTATGTATATATTAAACAGAATAAAATTCTGAATTCCTCTATTTCTATTTTCCCTGAAAACAGAGTGCAACAAAATCAAGGGGATAGAGTGGAGGCGTCCTCTGAGTGGCTTCTTACTGGTGGTTAACTGCCAAGATGCATTTTCTTACCCTTGATCAAGAAGCTTTCACAGAGGGAATGATTCCTGCTGGCCTGGAGAAAGTGGGCTTGATTTGATTTTCAGGATCTAGATTTAAAATGTGTAAGCTGACAGTAGACATCAGCTAGTCCCCTGTCTTCATATTATAGACGGAAACCCTGAGATTTATGGGGTTGAAATGCTTCCCCAAGGCACCGAGCTAATCTGAGCATCATTGTGTCCCTTTTGTGGGTCAGAAGTCTTTTTCACAGCAGGCTTCCACAAGAGAGGCTCAGCAGAACCCATGGATCGAACCTATCTGCCTAGGAATCACCTATTAAACATTTACTACACAAAAAACATTACTGGGTCTGGAGGTTGAAGGCAGGCCCCAATGCAGAACCACCGAGCTGTACCCACAGCCCCGAGGCTATTGTTGGATTAGACATGTCTCTTGCTCTTGAGAAGCCGCCATGTGGGTTAGTGTAGGAGTCACACAGTAGAAAACTATCCAGAGCCGAGTTCTGGGCCCTGATTCAGATACACGCGCTCTTTTTGCACATCTGGGAGTCATGTACTTTGTTCACACCAGGAGGATCGGTGGGTACGCGGGTCATGAATCTGTCTAACATGGAAAGGACTTTCCAGCCTTAGTATAGTAGGGATGACCTCTATGCTTGATGACTTGTCATTTTCTCTCCTGCCTGACCTTTGGTTCTCCAACAGCCCGTGGTCAGAGGCCCGGGCAGGCCAAGGAGCAGAGCGACGAAGAATGTGAAGCCAATCCTTCTGTAACAGGCTGCTACTGGTTTTATAACAGGGACACTATCTCATGATAAAGCGAAGAGGGAGGAAGCCAAGGGGCAGTATGGTGCTCAGATGATTTAAGGCCCATCGAGTAGATTGAGTTTTTGAGGATGTTGTGTTTATTCTGTAAGCCCACAGAGCTGTGATCTGATAAGGTCCTATGTTATTTATATCATCCCTCACTTCTTCCCACAAACGTAGTTTAGGATC
>CABHPR010146268.1:0-25113 GCA_902168415.1 Peromyscus melanophrys
AAAAAAAAAAAAAAAAAAAAAAAAAAAAAAAAAAAAAAAGATGTGTGATGTAGCTCTGAGCTGTTCACTCAGGGACATGAGCAAAGCCAAGCCATGTCCCTGGCCTCTGTTTCCGCATTGTTAGAGAGAGAAGTACATGGCACAGCTCCTGGTCAAGTCAAATTACTGTGTAATTTTACATCAAGTGCCGTGGTCTTAAATGCAAATAGTAATATGGATTTGAAAGGATTTTACAATTTAGAGTTAAATTAATTACTCTACAAACCAGAACAGTCAACTGGCTTTAATAACTTGAGAGATAACTCAGGCAAAATAGCACTACTGGGGCAATACAGCACCTTACTCTTATTTCACAAATAGATCAAATCAGCAGACTAGAATCAAGGCAATCTATTCTGTGAATTCCTAATAATGGAATATCACCTTGAGCATTCCAACTGGAGGGCCATCAAAGTTGATTGTGAATGGCCTCTGCCAGAGCCCATTCAATTGTTCTAGGCTGACTTACCCTTGCAGCCATGTCTAAACCCTCAAACTCTCAGCTCAAGGTAATATTCAGGGAACATCTCAGACAGTGCTGGTAGTCAGTGACTAACACTTATTGTACTAAATGCTAAACTGTGACTCAGAATGAATCTATTAGCTGCTGAATTGCACTGTGCTTACTTGAATAGAAGCTCACATTATGAGTCACCTGGTGGTGCCCCAAAAACCATCCTTCAGATTTCCACTTGGACAGTGATTCACAAGATAAGCACACTGTGACCTGACTTGGCTGACACATGTCATTTCAAAATTCATTTCTGCAGAACTGGCTTGGGAGCAGGCTAGAGAGTCACTCCTGCCTAATGCCCTGTATTTCTAAGAACATATAGGCCTCCGAAGATGCAAAGTCAAGGACAACATACCCATTCAGCTTACACACCAGAAAGAACCATGGTCTCCTTCTTCAAGGATGCAGGCATAATTCCTAGAAATACTTTCCCCAGAAAACACTGCGTTCCTTAAAATAACTTTGTAAGAGGAAACACCACCAGCTAATTCCTCAAGCTGCCCTCTACATGTCCTCACAGACATGAATACACAAGTAGGAACACACAGTGGAATTTCAAGAACTGACATTTGACATCACTAGCTAAGTTACTACATTCAAATAGGCAAAATTTTCTCTTTCACTTGCTAGTTCACAAATTGGAAAGAATAAAAATCTCCTGTGTAATTTTAAAGGCTTTCCCTAAAACGTTTTCTCATGGGAATGACCTTCAGACTAGCAGGAAAGACATTTTTAAAATGTAAGAAAAGCTTGAAATGATTTCTAATATAAAACTGCTCAAAGGGATTAATAGAACATACAACTAAATGCATCCCTAGTGGGACTTTAATTCTGTGCTGGCTTGTCCTGTGACCTTTGTGATCATGTCTTTATAATACCATGATGTCTTTATAAGTACCATGAAAACAAAGGTTTGTATTTCTCGGTGTAGAAGCTAACACATACTTGTATGTTTATCCTTCTATATAGACCTAGCCTCTTGTTTGTGAAAGGAGTCACAAATCCTCAGTGTCATTTGTGAGAGCTTTGAGGAAAGAGTCAGAATTCTAATCTTCCTTCAGCTCCTCAGTAGCTGAAATCCTAAACCCTCTGAATGTTTCCTTTTTTTGTAAAAGGAAAAAGCTAGAGTAAGTAACTGGGCTATCATAATTCCATATTTTTATATGATAACTAGCTTTTGGGGTAAATTTTTAGTATTCTCAAAAAATTTAACCTGTCTAGTTCCTACAGTAAGTCTCCAAATTTCCTAAAAGACTAAGCCCCTTATTTCAGTAACAATATTGGATGTTTTGTAAATACTATAATTTATTGTCTAAGTTTTAAATGTATATTTGTTTAAAAAAGGGAACTCTCTTTTTGTTTGTTTGAGGCAAGATCTCATGTAGCCTAGGCTGGGTCTGAACTTGCTATGTAGCTGAGCATGACCTGAACTTCTGATCCTCCTGATTCTGATCTCCTATGAGCTGGGATTACCTGCATGGATACCACTGGGTTAACTTGGTGCTGGGGCTGGAACACAGGGCTTTGTGATTTAGACAAGTGCTTATCAACTGAGATATGTTTCCAGCCCTCATAAACCCAACTCTTTAAAGTATTTATTTATTACTATTTACTTTTGTATGTGGTGTTGGGAGGGGTACTCAGGACATGACCATGTGGAGGTCAGAGGACAAGTTCATGCAGCCAGTTCTCTCCTTCCAACCTTTACGTGTGATCTTGGGTTCCTGGGTTTAAACTCGGGTCCTCAGGCTTGCATAATAAGTGCCTTTACCTGCTCTAACATCTCACCACACCCAACTATTTTTAAAGAGTAAACTTCTCTTAAAATGCTGTTTGACACTTATATGCAAATATCTCATAATTATTCATAATGAAGGGTCCATGTGATAGAGAAATGAATTGTATTTAAATTTAAGAAATGAGAGAAAACATTTGCTGCTTCATGATTTTGACAACGAACACCCATTTCAGTATGTAAACATACTCTCTATAGCATACAAAAAGAGGTATCCTGTTCCTGATCTTAGTCTTTCTTTCTTTTTACCTTATTTTACTTATTTTGAGACAAAAAAAATGGCAGTATGTAGCTCACTTGCCCTCAAAGCTTACATTTTTCCTCCTTAGCCTTGGAAAGCTAGGGTTAATGATCCATGCATATTCCTATATTCATGTCTTCAGATTTTTGAATTCCACTAAGCCAATGTAGCATCAATATAGTAACAGAAAGAATAGTTTTTTAAAAAGATTTCTTTTTTATGGTTCTGTATGTGGGCACACCACAAGTGTGCTCAGTGCCTGCTGAGGCAAGAAGAGGGTGCTGGATCCCCTAGAACTAAAGTTACAGGTTGTTGGGAGCAGCCAGCATGGGTGCTGGGAGCTGAACTCAGGTCCACTGCAAGAGCTGCACATCTCTTAACCTATGAGATGAACCATCTCTGCAGTCCTATGACTAGTTTTTGCATAGCATGAGCCCAGAAATTGTACTGTATTAATTGATCAAAGGTAGGCCACTCCCCCTTTACAGATGATAAACTAAAGCACAAAGACATGAAGTAACCTCTTAAAGTCACACAGGTTGGTTGGGATTTGAGATCACAGTCAACAGATGCAGAAAGGGCTCTACTGGTCTTAAATTCTGCTGATTTAAGATAATAAACGATACACATTAACGAACAGAAGATAAACGGGATGAAGCCGTAGAAAAACTAGGTTTGGGGCAAATAGAAACAAAACCAGTAGATAGTGTGCATTAAAATTGTTCCAAAGCACTTAAAGGCAAGTGTCATTTTAGCACAAATGTCCTTGAGGAAGTCAAGCAGTTCAGTGAATGGAAGCAAATGAAACTAAGCCTTTCAGGAGACTTGTCACCAGTGCCCCTGAGGAAGGGTAGGGACTGACCAAGCAAAGGTGGTGGTGAGAACTGATTGACGCCAGAGCTCCCCACTGCCCACATTCCCAGTGTTATTTGGAGCCCAATAACCCTGGATCGCTTCTGCTAGCTAGTGGGTGAGGAGCTATCGCCAGGACTGAGAGCACTGACTGATTTGGCGACTGGCCCCCAAGCCCATCCGGACAGCTATATGGCTATGAAGTCGGAAAGCCCAAGAGAGTGGTAGGCCTTCACCAAAGTCTTTGGAAAGGAAGAGAGATTTCCCTTCCCTCACTTTCCTTCAGGACAGAAATTCTGCACCACCACCTTCCACGCGCCGTGGAGCTATTCACCACCTGGGGGCGCAGAGGCAGCAGATGCTCCCTCCGGACGGAATCTCCTTTGCTAGGTCCCAAGAACGCTTCACCCGGTGTCCACTAGCTGCTGGGCTGTGTGTGTGTCGCTAGCTCCTCTCGCCCTGGTTTCCCGTGCTTCTGGTAGAATTCAGGAAGTTCCCGACCCATCCCAGCCCTAGGGAGCCACCTCTCTCAGCACCCCACAAACAGACACGCGTGGGATGGGTAGGTCGCAGCACCCGCACACTCCTCCCCAACGCCCATCTCCGGCCGCCCACTCCTTGTGTGTGGAAATCCTGAAGCGTATTCAAACCTCTCCCCAAACATCCACCCCGCCCCCACGCGCCGCCTCTTCCGAGGCCTCTCCCTTACCTACTCTCCTGAAGCAGTGGGTGCGGATATCCACAGGCACTCAGATCTCCGAAAGAGCCCACCCTTGTCCTGAGGAGCTGTCTCCCAGCCAACTAAATTCTCCCAAGGCCTAGGGCACTAGTGTACAAGGACCCGACCCCCCCATCGCTCACCTCCTCGCACCCTCTCCGCTTCCCACTAGTACCTTCAGTCGCCGCAGCCTGGGCGTCTGCGTTGTTTCTAACGTTAAGAAAGCCCCTCCGAGTGTGGCGAATCTAGAGCCCGGGCCTGCTAAGGAATAGCCCCTAGCGCCTGTTCCTTAAGCAACTGTTGTATCTGCTCAGTTGTCAGGTGCATGCAGACTCTAGAGCTCGGGGTGCGATCTGAGCGCCCACTTTCTACCCAACTCTGCTGGATCGCCTAGGTTGCACTTCTCTGAGAGGGAGGTGGTGCGTTCCGGGAGTGCCACCTCCTTCCCACCTGCGCTCAAACTGCTTGCCCGGGGCGCTCGGCCCCCAGCGCATCCTTCCCCCAACTCGGTGAGAGCGCTTGGGTTTTCCAAAACTGCTTACTTGGCATGGCCAATATTCACTTTAGACTTTAATGATATTTCTCGTCCCGCACTGAGTCTCAGACCCGGGACCGCCTGCTTAAGGGGGTCTGATAATAATTGTTCTCGATGGTTCGAGCCCTCCTTCAGACACTGTCATGCCTCTAACCCACAACCCAGTCGCGACAGCCATTGACTAACCCAGGGGGAGATGACTCGCCAGGGCTTGCAACCACTGGGCAAGGAGGGACTGGCGCCCCAGGTCCCTCTAGCGAGCCCATCCTCGGGGTTCCTTTCACGGACGGGTCCAGGGCTTCAGGGGAGAGTCTGAGAGGAAGAAGGAGAGGACGCCAGTTTCTTACCAAGCTAGGATCCACTGGACTAGCTGGAGGGGAACCTCTGGCCCTCTGGCCTCCGTTGGCCGTGCGCATGCGTCCAGAGTGAGCCTCAGTTTTCTTACACTAGTAAGCGCGGTTCCTACTCCGCCCGTGCTGGCTCTCTGCCTCCCGCCCTTTCCTGCGTCTCTGGGTCCAAGTTCCTGAGCTCTTCTTTCTTCCTTCTCCTTTCTCCCCTCTCTGACTCCTCTCCGCCTCCGCGCTCGCTTTCCTAGGGCTGGGCATTCCCGGGCTCGCCTCCTACTGGCGGCGGCGCGCAGCACTCGGAGGCTGGGGGCACTTCTTAGTCCCAACGCTAGCCAGAGAGCCCCAGCCTAGGCTTCTTCTCTCTTCCTGTCGCACCGATAGAGTGTGTGGGATGCGGGGCGAGCTTTGAGGGTTCTTGCAAAGCCCACCCCCTTTATTCCCTGGCATTAGCTTGCGCGGGCCTATCCAGAGTGAGTGAATGAGTGCTGGAACCTTGTGAATGGAGTGAGGCGGGGTGGGAGTGAAGGGGGGGGGGGGGAAGCAGCGCAGGGAAGAGGGAGCGGGGTCGTGAGAGTAGCAGATGCTCTGTACCCTGGGTCGTACCTGTGAACTGTCCGCCTCTGTAGGACAATTCCTGCAGACGCCACTGCCCCCGCTGCCCTGAGCGCCACTGACCTCTGCCCCCAACTCGCTCGGTGCCGCCTCTAGCGCCAGTTTCTTTCTTTCTCTCTCTCTCTCTCTCTCTCTCTCTCTCTCTCTCTCTCTCTCTCTCTCTTTCTCTCTCTCTCTCTCTCTCTGTCTCGACGGGGGTCTCACCTGGTCTGGGTCAACCAGAGTTGGATAGCCTAACCTGGCGACTGGAATGGCAAGGTGGAGTGCCCTTGGCAGCCTTCTTTCCTTTAGGACTCAAAGGCGGAGGGAGGGGAAGCCCGGTGCGGCCGCGCCACTTGGCGCCTGGCTCTTGAGGACACCCAGCGCCAGGGTCGCTGCAGCTCTCGGAGCAAGCCTTGGAGTGGCCCCCCTGGGACAGTGAGCTTGAGCTTGGGGGGCTAACCTGAAGCAGCAAAGTGACCTGACACAAAAATAACATCACGTCATTTCCTTCCTCTCTCGCAGAGAGGGCAGAAGAGTGGGAGCGCCAACCTGGCTGTGGGCGGTGGTGACACGCTGGGATGCTTGGGTAGGCTTCGGGGAAGGAGCTGCAACCACAGTTGGAAAAGATCCTCGGAGGCGTCAGAGGGCTTCCTCCCACTTCTAGGAACTGTACAAAGGGAATGAGTGGTTTGGTAGAAAGTAGCTTCTAGTGCCTCTGCGGATGTGGGAGTGTCAGGGAGCCCAGTGTGCCCAGCGTTGTGCCGATTGGGTTGGGTCAGTGGGAAAGGCTGGGGCTGCAGAAGGCCGCGGATAGGTTTGGTGGAGTCCCCAGTACTCACAGACTCCGGCGAACTCTTCCCAATGCAGGCGTCCTCTTCTCTGGGCTCTGGGTTTGAACTTGCCAGCTTCAGACGACGACCCCTCGGAGGTCGGCCTGGCAATGCCATTGAGGCCACAAGCAGGAGCAGGAGTCGTCGGGTCACTGGAGAGAGCCAGGCACACGGCCAGCCGGGAAGCTGAGGGGAGAAGTCCCAGCGCCGCGGGCAAGCCGTGGGAGGGGGTCGCCGCAGAAGATCCGAGAAGAATAGCATGAAGCTGCTGAGCAGGCTGGAAAGGTGGTGGAGCAGCGTCTGGACTGCGAGAGAGTCTGGTAGCTGTGCAGGGAGGACGACGGGAAGGGTGTGGGGAAACGAGAGAAACAAACCCAGCACATCATTAGTATCCTATCTGCTCACCTACTTGAGACCGCTTGCTGAAGCATTTTGAGAATTTACTTTGGGGGTGCAAGAGAAGGTCGGCGAAAGCAAAAGAAAAAGCACGAGGTTAGAGTCTCCCTTCACTTCTCTCCTTTTTTTTTGGTTTTTCGAGATAGGGTTTCTCTGTGTAGCTTTGTGCCTTTCCTGGAACTCATTCTGTAGCCCAGGCTGGCCTGGAACTCACTCTGTAGCCCAGGCTGGCCTGGAACTCACTCTGTAGCCCAGGCTGGCCTCGAACTCACAGAAATCCGGCTGGCTCTGCCTACCAAGTGCTGGGGTTAAAGGCATGGCGCCACCATTGCCCCGCTCTCCTCTCCTTTAAAACTATGCTGTTTAATGCTGTGGTCCCTGGATCAGCAGCTGTTGCCCATATCCAATATCCAGCTGCTCCATAGAAATGCAAAACTTGTGTCCCTACCCCAGCCTAGTTCATCAGAATCTGCCGGTTAACAACCCAATGGAATCTGTATGCATATTCAACGTGGCGTGCTTGTGTAAGAAGGTTTATGTTCACACATTCATTTTTGCAATTCTTCCTCTTTCCTTCTGTCATCTGAATCCTTCTCACCCTGTTCTTTTCCAATACACCACTACCTGCCCAAGGTAGTGATACACTTGGTTACCAGGTCCCACTGGGGTAGCTGTTAAGTGAGACATGGATGGTAGATGCAGGTGGATGAAGAATGCCAGACCTGTAAGCTGTGTGGGGAAAGGCTGGCCAAGTTGGCCTTAGCATTCAGTAGAGTGGAGGAGACCAGGGTTTGGTTTTGTAAGCATTCGTACTTCAGGTCTCTTTCCTGAACTCCATGTGCACGTCTTATTCTCAGAGTTCTTCCACTTTCTACAAATTCCTAGGAGACTTAAGCATTAAGAGGGTGAAAGTAAACATGCTTCCCCCTCCCCCCATGGAAAGTTAAAAAATATCATCCTTGGGCATGTTTAGTGTAGTTGTCAGGAGCACAGGGTCCTAGAAATAGCTTTCCCACTAACAACCCCCAACTGTGGGAATGAAACTTTAACTTTAGAGTTTATCTACTTCTTTTGTAAAAATGGAAGAAGAAGTTAGTCTTTAAAAAGAGCCTTTAGCTGCAGGTAGTGGCACATGACTTTAATCCCAGCACCTGAGCAGGCAGATCTCTCTGAGTTCAAGGCCAGTCTGGTCTACATAGTGAGTTCCAGGACAGCCAGAGCTATGTAGAGAATGCAGAGAGACCTTTGTTAGCTTTGTTTTTTGTTTTGTTTTGTCTTGTTTGAAAGAATCTTTAAACTTTAACTCTTCTTGCCTTAGTAGGAGAATGAGGATGCACAGCAGCTAAGGCTGGGAATGTACCTCATTTGGTAGGTTGCTTACCTAGCCCTAGTCCAGCATAGCAAAACTGCCCCTATGTCAGTAATCCTAGCACTGGGGAGGTGGGGAGGTGGGTGGAGGCAAGGTCATCCTAGACTTAGTGAATTTGAGGTAAACACAAGCTACATGAGAAGCTGAAAATATGTTTCAAACAAGAGGAGAGGAAGAGAGAGGGGAAGGGGGAGGAGAAAAGGAGGGGGAGGGGAGGAAGAGGAGGGGAAGAGGAAGGGAAGAGGGAGGAAGAGGAGGAGAGGGGGAGGGGAAGGAAGAGAAGCTATACAGCAGGACTGCCAAAAAGAACTACTTCTCAAAAGTTTTTATTGCTTTTTAAAAAGTTGTGGTTGGTTTGTTTCCTGAGACAATGCCTTGCTGAGTAGCTCAGGCTGTCATTCTTTCCATTCTCTGACCTCAGCTTCCTGGGTTCCAGGGTTACAGGTAAGTGCCACCCTGCGCTTTAGTGCTGTTTGAAGACCACTTACTTTAGGCTTCCATCTCTAAGTTTTTCTTAGCTTCTTGGGCACTAACATTTAGTGTAGTTACAAACCGGAACCTAGCTCTGCCAATCCAAACACTTCCCTCAAGCAAAACACAAAAACATTTCAATCTGTCTGTGAAAAAAAAAAAAAGAGTAGTGGTTGCCAAGAAAAATGAAAGTGGAGGCGGGAAGCAAAGAATACCAGTGACAGTGTGTTGGGGCGCCTGTGGGGAGAGAGCCAGGGACAGCTGGGCTCAGGTCCCAGGGGCGAGGCGCGGGAGCTCTCCAGGGTCCTGAATGCGGGAGCGGCCGCGGGCGCTCCCGGGCCTGGCTGGGTTCCCAGTGTCTGTAGCCACCCGGCAGCCTGTTTTCTTTTGTATGTGGAAGTTGTGGGAAGGGATTGTCGGGGGATGGGGGTGGGGGCAGGGAAACCTAGCAACCCATTCTCATTCATAAAGGCCTTTTGTGGGAAGCCGCCGAGCCCTGTCTGATTTGTCTCTGTCGTTTGTATGCTCGGGAGTTGATCTGGGTTTGCATTTCTGTGTAAGTACACACAATGTCGCTTTCCTTCACTACCGTTTCTTGCAGGGAATGGGGTCATTCCAGAATTTTCAATCTCCAGGTTCACAGGCCCCCACGCCTGCCTTCTGCCATGGTGCATTTACTTTTGCGGATGGAACTATGAGCACTGGAGGTTTCTGGAGAAAAGCCAACAGCTCACTGTGGAGGGCAAGTGAGTCATTTGGAAAACTCAGACCTGCCACCTCACCCAGAGACCGAGGATCGCCTTGCCCTGGGAGTGGGCAGTGGATGTATCCCTCTCCAGCTGTGTGTATGTGTGTGTGTGTGTGTGTGTGTTGGTGGGAAGGGGTTGTCCAACACATGCCAGCACACTTAGCTGCACTGAGGAGCGGGACCTGGGCGGTTCTTATGGGCTCAGCTACCTGGACCATTGGCCCTGGCCACACCTGCTCCTGGCTCCCGAGTGCAGAGTGGCCACAGGGCAGTCCCAGAACCCTTCGCCAATCTGTGCAGGACGCCAGCAGCTAGGTGAAGCTAAGAAGTTAAAACAGGGCTGGCTCCTTCCCAGCGACCTACACCTGGACAGTGCCCAGCCTCAGCCATCGCTGCTCGCTCACTCACAGGGAAAGTTAGAATGCAGTCAAAATGCTGGCAGCTCCCGCCACACTTCCGAGACTGTTTGGACTGCCTTCAAGGGAACTGAAGAAGCTTAGGGCCTTTTGTAGACCCCGGCATTTGGTGTCACAGTGTTTGTGAAAACCCGACCCTCCTTTTTTCTCCCCCTATTCCCAGCCAGTCTTCCCCAGTCTCTCTCAAGCCCCTTCCTTGGGTATGCTTCATTAGGCATTTTGCTCCGGTCCTCTGCTTCAACACAGAGACTCTTTTGAGGGAGCTGTGGAAGTTTTCAGGCAGAATAAAAGTTCTAACAGATTCCAGAGAAACAAAATTTATGTTCATTTACTCATCTGGAGACACTCACCATTTGGTTTCCCTAGACTAGCCTGCTACCAGTTTTGGTCTTGAAACTCCTGCTCTGGGAGCCTGGGTAGGATCCCAGGTGTAAGTATGGTGGGTGTGGGTAGTAGTGCTCTATAGGCCCCAACAGCAAGAACAGAGAGAGCCACAGAGTATTGGATGCAGCCACAAAATTCGAAGGGAGAAACACTATCCCAGAAAAGACCTTCAGCTGTCTGAGTAACCCCACGGCCCATCCCCACCCTGCCAGACTCTCCACTCCAGCCGCCCCTCCTGCCTGCCCCCCAGGCCCCTGCACTGCAGATGCTCCTGTCTGCTTTTCAACTAGATCCTGAGTGTCAATCTGAGGTGTAGGTAACAGTCACACAGTGGAATCATCATGTAATCCCTACTCCTGAAAGCACTGGTCTTTAGGGATCAGACAACTTAGAGGCTCTATACTGATTGAATATTGACTTCCCCAATTAATTATATCATCTGCTGAAGATCACCAAATGACTTTCTGCACAGTAGACAAGACAGACTCAAATCAATGTAAACAATATTTCCCTGGTTCCTGGGCAAACTGAGGTTCTTTGCATTTAAACAATAGCACTTCACAAAGGAAACATCTATGGCAAATTAAACTACCCCTTTCCCAAAATAGGCTAATCACCCATAGAGTTAAAAATCACAGCTAAGACAGAGTTTGAAATTAGTTTTAAATTTATGAAGTGATCTATTTTGTATAAGACCTTATGTTTAAAATTCTATTTTGCTGTGGCTTAGCCATGATGTATTTTTAAATTTTCTGCTATTGGAAACATCAACATCATGCTTCTTCTAGGTCCCAAGGATCCAGTAGACAGCAACCAAGAAGTAGAAAGGCAGAGTTTGCCTGCACTGATATAAACTGGGCAGATGGAGTGGTAATGCTTGAAATAAAACATGGTTAATAGAGCCACAGATTATTATTAATTCAAGGACCACTCAACTATTAATAACATACTTCTATTTGCATTTACTTAAAATCTCCATGTTCACTCTGGAAACACAATGGTTTAAAACAATATTTCTACAGTTCATAATTAGTTCTAACCTCACACAGTATTTAATGACCTTTGAAATGCATTTATGCTGAAAACCTGTGCGGAGAAGTTGTAGAGGCATTGTATAATGGAAATAATGAGGAGGAGGAAGGAGGGGCTGAGGACAGAGTAAAGTGAGGCAGAAGTGAGCTACTTAGGGGCCATGTAAGTTAGGACAGGCAACACTCAAAGGTCCTTCTTCATAGTTCTTTTGGAGACAGCTGGGCCTATCTACAGCATTAGTTATCAAGAAAGGGGCTTAGGACGGAAAGTGGGCCTTTGTTTGAGCATCTTTCATATCTCCTATGGTTTGAATGTGTCACACCAAACTGTATGTGTAATCTGGCGCCCAGTATACTAGTGTTCAGAGGAGGGACCTTCAGAAAGTGACTGATCATGAAGGTTCTGGCATTTCTCAACTGGCTAAGTTACAACATTGGACTCTTTCTAGTTTACTGGCTCTATCACGTCATGTGATGCCCTCCACTGTGTTATGATGCAGCAGAAAGGCTCTCACTAGATGCAGGACAGAAGCTGGCACTAAGCTCCTGGACTTTTCAGTTGCCAGTAAATGTTGATTATTTTGTTACAGAAATCAAAATAGAGTAAGACAACATCCAAAAGTAAACTCTTGATCTCTATCATCTTCTCCTGCTGAAGTCTTCACCAGACAGGTAAATGTCAACCTGATAATTATTTTTTGAAGCAGAGTGGATTTTATTTAGAAAAACATTTTTTTAACAGACCAAAAACTGGGCTTAATAGAATGAGAGGCACTTTACCCAGGAAAGAGTAAGGCAGACCCAAGAGCATAGATCTGGGCTTCTCAAGGAAGAATCTCCACAACTTGATTATTTTTGTTCAGGTAAAAAACAATCTCATGTCACCAACTTTTAGGTCCCCCCACCTCCTTGATGCTGGAAATTGAACACAGGCCTGTTACATGCTACACAAGAGCCCTGTCATTGAGCCCTACTTCCAGCCCCTTGGTTGTCACTGTTTTAAACTCACTGTCCAATAACTCTTCATATTCACAGATCACTTTGTGTTATCAACTGACTTGACCTGTCCCAGTTTTTATCTTGAAATTTGAACCCCAAGTACCTTAGGATAAGACCTTACTTGGAAGTAGAGTCATTGCAAATATTATTAGTCAAGGTGAGGCCATGCCAGAATAGGATGGCAGTATCCTGCTGAGTGGTCTCCATAAAAAGTGGAAATGTGGACCTACTATTGCACATAGGGAGAATGCTATATAGGCATGGAGACAGAGATCAGGGCGATGTGTCTACAATCCGAGCAATGCAAAAGATTCTTAGCAAAACACTAGAGCTCAGAAGAGGCCTAGGACAGATTCTCCCTCAGAAGGAATTTGGCTTCTAGATTGCAACACAGAAACCCTGACTGAGTTTCCAGCCTGCTTGTCCTGTCCTGCCAATTTCAGAATCAAGACTGCAGCATCAGTTATTATTTGAATTTGCAAGCTGTTGTCTTGTTTCAGACTTTAGACTTGTCAATGTTCTCAACTTCCTGAAGCTTACTGGAGGTTTAGCAACAAGACTACGGCTCCAGGAGAATCAGTCCCAAGCACTTCAAGCAGCTTCTAAGTGACACACCCTCCTTCCCCCAGCCAGAGTTCTGGTTCAGCACAAGTCTTTCCATCACACACATGCACACATCTCACATATATTTACATGTATATATGTAAGTACTTGTGAAAGAAATTAGTAAGAATCTTCTTTCTTGTGTTTATTGCTGTCTTGATAGTACCCAAAGCAGTGCTTGCCCCTTAATAAAGGACTCAATAAATAGTCAGTGAACAAATGAACTACAAATAAGTAAAAATCCTTCAGCTAGAGAGGGCATAGGATTCTTAAATATGCTGCAACATGAATGAATCTTGAACATTTTCTGCTAAGTGAAAGAAACCAGACACAGAAGACAAATATTGCAAGAATCCATTCATATGAGGTACCAAGAACAGGTATATTTGGAGACAGAAAGTAAAACAGAGGTTACTAGGGGCTGAAGAGAAGGGAGAATGAAGTTATTGTTTGTTTGGAAAGAAAAAAGTTCTAGAAGTAGATAGTGGTGATGGGTATAAAACATGATAAATGAATCTAATGCCACTGAATCGTATAGTTAAAATGGCTAAGATTGTGAACTGTGTGTTGCTTCTATTTCAATGAACAATGCAATGAACAAAACCACCTCTAAACTGCAAGGGGGTGAAAATAAAGCTCAATGACAGAGCATTTGCTAGGATGTGCAAAGCCTGAGTCCACTCCTAGACTCGGAAATCTAAACAAGCAAGGGAGCAAACAAACTCTTCCAGGCCTGAGTTTGCAGTCCACCAGGGACAAAGGGAGGGCACAGCAGGTTGATGCTCATTCTGTCACTGAGTTTTTGCTCTCTCGGGTTCTCTCACTTTGATGTATGCTGTCATTATACAAAGTGTTTGTAAGATACACACTGCCTAGTATAATTCTCCTCTCAGTATTTGCTGAAAGGCAGACTATAGCACAGGGAAGTAGAAAGAAATATCTGAAACAGACACAGAAGCAGGGACTGGATAAGAAGGCTAGAGGGGTGTTTCACGCTACTACACTTTCACTACATTTTTTTAATGGCAAGATGTAGTGGTTTGAATAAGAATAGCCTCCATAGGTTCATATATTTCAATGTTTAGGGAGTGGTGCTATTTAAAAAGATTAAGAGGTATGCCCTGTTGGAGGAAGTATGTCACTGGGGGTGTGCTTTGAGGTTTTGAAAGTCCAAGCCAGGCTCAGTGGTTCACTCTTTCTTCCTGCTGCCTGTGTATCCAGATGTAGAGCTCTCAGCTCTTTCTCCAGCACCATGTCTGCCTGTGTGCCTTTATACTTCCCACCATGATGATAATGACCTAACCTCTGAAACTGTAAACCAGCTCCAACTAAATGCTTTCCTTTATAAGAGTTGCCATGGTCATGGTGTCTCTTCATATCAATAGAGCACTGACTAAAACACAAAGTCTCCATACTTAGAACCCTGCTGCCTTGGCCTACCAAATGCTAGTATTATAGACATATACCACCATACCTTATTTTAGTCGTTCTTTCAATACTATTTATTATATGTCTTCTATATTTTTTCCTTAAAGGGTTGGAATTCAAAGTGAGTAAGAAAGGAAACAGGCATCTTTCATGACTGTGTGGTGAATTAGAAGACAGGAAAAATCTCTGTAGAATAAACCAGGTAAGTGAACCATTTGGAGATTTTAGTGTGGTGATGTATTGAGTCCCCCAATATACTGTATCCCCCAATAAAATTTATCTGAGGATCAGAAGAAAAAGCTAACCACTATAAGTAAACATAGAAGTCAGGCAATGATAGCACACACCTTTAATCCTATCACTTGGGAGGCAGGGATCTGTCTGGATCTCTGTGAGTTCAAGGCCACACTAGGGAACAGGCCAAGCATGGTGACACACACCTTTAATCCCAGCACTAACCATAGAGGTCTTGAGGTCTGTATAGACAGTCAGGAAGTGACAGAGCTGGGCAGGAAGAGGAAGTGATATAGCTGGGCTGAGAGAGTCAATGAGAGAACAGAACAGAAAGGCATATAGGCGTGGGTATACAGGAAGTAGGTCTCTTTGGAGACTGAGGTGCCAGTGAGGTGAGGTTAGCTTGTTGCTTTTCCTATTTCCTTACTCTCTCAGGTTTTCACCCCTATATCTGGCTCTGTGTTTTTATTTAATAAGACCTTTTAAAATTCATCTACATTTTAGATTTATTTAAAAAGCAATAGGAACTTGCTAAAAAGCTGAAAGGAAGCAAATGACATGATGCAGCTGAGACTCTGCACACCAGACTGCACTGGAGGGGTGAAGCAAAGGATGCAGCTGAGACTCTGTACACCAGACTGCACTGCAGGGGTGAAGCAAAGGTGGCTGGAGAGAAAAAGGGGGCTTAACACTGATCTAGGTGAGAGATGATGATGAACTAGGCAGGTAAGGTGAGTAAAAATGTGGAAAATAAATTTGGTGCAATTTTTAGAGGTATAATTAGCAGAACTTTGGGTGACTCAAATGAACAGGCTGGTCAAAGAAGAACTAAAGTTAATTTCTAGAGTCCCCCCCCCCCTTAAACAGCTGGGTGGCTTGCTAAAATGGAGAAATTGCAAAAGATGGGTTTTTTTTGAGATGCCTATGAGTCACTCCAATGGAAATGTCAAGAAGTTTGCCCCAAGAGAGATTTGAGCTCAAAGTAGAATTCTAGTAGGAAGGAGATATAAATATATCATTAATACAAAGTAGTGTTGATGAGGATGGGGGAATGGGGTGGGGAATGCACAAGCATACCGAATCACCTTATGACGCTTGAAAGATGTCCAGCTATAAATGAGCCATTGATAAAATTTAGTCAGGAAGGTAATATGATCATGACTGTATTTCATAAAACTGTATTTCCCTCTGGTGTTACTTAAAAGCAGGCATGCTTGGGAAAGAGGAAACCAGGCCATTGCTGTCACAATAATTTTTAACATATGATAATGATGTGATCCAAAAGTGTTAAAAGGGATGGAAACAAATAAAGAGGTGTTGTGGGTACATTATGTAGGAAATGTGAATAAGTTTGGGTCTTTCTACAACATTAGATTTTATTGAATAACAATAAATCCACAAGGCACAGTAATTATAATGGCAGCAATTCGCTAGATAGTTCCACCTACCTTAGTAACCTGGACAAGTTGGATGCAGGTTTTTTTAGTCTAATCTCTCTCTCTCTCTCTCTCTCTCTCTCTCTCTCTCTCTCTCTCTCTCGTTTACAGAGTGGGCTGACAGACCCTGGGGAAGACTGTTTCTTCCACTCTCAGCTTTCCTTAGATGCCTGTGGTTCTGTCTGGGGTTGAGGCCTCTTGAGCTTTCCATCTTCATGTTTGCATGTCTGTTGGTATCATCCTTGTTCAGGGCATGTTTTGTCACATACATACAAGTAATATTATATGGACTGAACAGGTCATATTTATATATTTAGAAAAAAAATATATATGCAGTATTGAAAGTCACTGGGCCCCTGGAGAATAGGGAGAGGGGAAGATTGAGTGAAAGGGTAGGTACAAGCACATTGAATACATATCCACATATATATATTTCCATGATATATGTTCATATCAGGAAAACCAGACCCAAGAGTTTATCAAACACTATAGACCAAGGAAAGGGTATAAATCCCTCACCTGGGGAAAACTGGCCTATCTGTGATGACAACAGTCTCACACTAACCTATCATCTGATATCTGATGTGCAGTCAAGAAATAATAGGTTTTCAAACGGCCCTTAGTTAGTTGTCCTTCCACCTATTTCCTCCTTTACCCTCCTCTCCCATTTAATCCTCTTAGTTTCCCCTTTATCTTTCCATAATACTAAATTGTATTTCCCCTTCCTTGGGAGAGCCTTTCCTGCCCCTGATCCCTTACTAGGTACCAACAACCTAACCTCTGTGGTTATCTGGATTATAGCCATAAACCAAAAACTTAAAATCTAACATAAAAGAAAACATGCACTATTTGTGTTTGGGGATCTGGGTTACCTCACGGGATGATTTTTTTTTCTAGCTCAATTCATTTACTTGCAAATTTCACTTTTTTCTTAAAAGCTGAATAATATCCCATTGTGTAAATGCACCACATTTTTATTACCCATTCACCAGTTGATGAACATCTAGGCTATTTCCATTTTCTGGCTATCATGAATAGGGCAGCAATGAACATGGATGAGCAAGTATTTCTATAGTAAAATGTAGAATCCTTTGGGTATATGACAAAGAGTAGTATAACTGGTTCTTGAGGTAGAATGATTCTCAGCTTCCTTAAGAACCTCCACATTGGTTTCCATAGTGGCTGTACCCGTTTGCTCTCCCACCAGCAATGAAGCTACCACACAGAAGCTTTTCAGCTTTATTAATTGTTAGTCTTAATGTCTATGCTATATCAGTGTCCCATTCAGAAAGTTCTTTCCCGTGCCATTGAGTTTGAGCCCACTCCCCACCTTCTCTTTTTTCAGATCCAGGATATCTGGTCTCAAGTTGAGGTCCTTGATTCATTTGGAGTTGAGTTTTGTGCAAGGTGATAAATATGGTTCTATTTGCATTCTTCTACAAGCTGTCCAGTTTGACCTGTACCATTTGTTGAAGATGCTGCCTTTTCTCTAGTGTCTTGGTTTCTTTGTCAAAAATTAGGTGATCATGGGTGTGCGAATTATGTCTGGGTCTTTAATTCAAATCCATTGATCAAGGGGTCTGTTTTTGTGCCAATACTATGGTGTTTTTATTACTATGGCTCTGTAATAGAAGTTGAAATCTGGGGTGGTGATGCCTCCAACAATTCTTTTATTATTCAGGATTTATTTTTTTTTATTTATTTTTTTTTTATTTTATTTTATTTTTTTTAGCTATCCTGGGTGTTTTGTGCTTTCATATGAACTTGAAGATTTTTTTTTTCAATTTTTGTGAAGAATTGTGTTGGAATTTTTATCGGGATTGCATTGAATCCATAGATTGCTTTGGGTAGGATGGCCATTTTCACTGTATTAATTGTACCAATCCATGAACATTCGAATATTTCTATCTTCTGATGCCTTCTTTAATTTCTTTTTCAACATCTTAGAGTTTTTAATTATCCAAGTTTTTCATTTGATTGGTTAGAGTTATCCTAAGGTTTTGTTTTGTTTTGTTTTTGAGGCTACTGTGAAAGGTACTATTTGTCCAATTTTTTTCTCAATATGCTTGTCGTTTGTGCAGGAAAGCTACTGATTTTGCATACTAATATTGTATCTTGCTACTTTGCTGATCAGCTATACATGTGCTTATCAAGTATGCATGTTTCTTGGCATAATTTTAGGGTCTTTTATGTATAAAACTATATCATCTGCAAATAAAGATACTTTGACTTCTTCCTTTCCTATTTGTATCACCCTGATCTCCTTCAGTTGTTGGACCTTTCTCAGTTTACCCCTCTTCCCCTTTCTCTGGGCTAACTCCTATTTGTTCCTCAAGGCTCATCTTAGTTCATTTCCTTTAGAGAAGTTCTCCTGAATTGTTTAGCTGTCTGCTGCTCTTTCTCTTTTCAATTGCAGCATATCATCAGAGACTTGGATAGAAGCTGTCACAGTTGCATGAGCAAGCCTCACAGGTACGAAGTTTATCATAATGGGTATTCAGAAAAGGCCTGATGCCAAAGAGAACACCTGTTTGTCCCCGTGGTTCCTGGCTGGATCTCTCAATTTCATGCTGGTAGATCCAGAAAATCAACACACAAGATGGCAAGAACAAGGAAAGATATTGTGTTCAAAGTGGGCAGTTTGCGGCAGGACTCAGAAAGGCTGTCTGGGCTTTGTAGCTTTTCGAGTAGTTTCTAATGAAGTGAGCTTTGTGAAGCCTTACTTGGCCATGCAGAGGCCTGTTATTCTCTGGTTTTCTTTCTTTTCTGGCCTGGTTGCTGAAAAAATTTGTAAGCAGTCATTGATTTCTTTGAGTTGGATGTGACTGAATTAGGCTGATTTGCTTAGCATTTTAAAGGGTTGTTTTTCTTGGTGAAGTTGAAGGTTGACACTATTTTGAAATGACACATTTTAGGAGGTATTCGGGATTCATAACTAACACCAACTTCTTTTAGGGCACATGAGTGTCTGAAAGAAGATTTTTTAAAACAATTTTAATTAGAAGAAGTCAAGAAATAACAAAACTGCACATTATGGTGGGCATGAAGCAGGGAAACCTTTTTTTGGTCTACCAATATATTGATCAATAAGATTAATTTGGTTCCTACTATGTGCCCAGTAAGCATGAGTGCCACTTGGAGATAACAAAGTCAGCATCTTCTTGAAAGAAACTGGCTACAAATCAAGTGTATTGGCTTCAAGGGGTTCCCAGGACCTCATAGGACCCTGGACACACAGATGCAGGTTCTCTAAGAACATTTGAAGAGCCTGCATCTTTAAGGGTTACTGTATTGTTTTTCTTCCAACGCTGGGGATTTAATCCAGGGCTGCCAGTGTGCTAGGCAAGCATTATGCAATGGAGCCACTCCCCAACTCCAACATTTTGACATACTTATCTCATTTGATTCTTTTTCAAAACAACATATTAAAATTTATATGTGGGTGTTATCGTTGCCTTAATTTTATAGATGATAAAACCAAGACTCAGAGAATGAAACCCAACCTAGACCTGAATAAAAAACCCAGTTCTTGCACTTCCAAAGGCATTATTCTCTATAACGTCTTACTTTTTTTTTGCAGTTTGTATTAAAGGGATGCTTATTACACGACTTTTTAGGTACTTAATAAAAAGGTATTCTCAAGTAATCAAACTTTGGTGAGTGACAATTAAGTTTTGGATTTTACTAGATGGGAATCACACAATGCCTGAACTTCTATGGGGTGTCACCATTTGCTGTTCTTTGTGCCCTTGTATTAGAAAGGAGCCCAGGTGGCTCTGGCTCCCAGGAGCCATTATTGCATTGCCATGATGTGCAGAGCTGGCCGCCATGAAGCAGCAACTGAGGCTGGATCTTAACTTGGGGAGAAGGAACTTAAAAATGTAGTGAGGTCTCTGCCCTGCTGTGGGATGTTCTGTATGGCAAATGTGTTGCTCTGATTGGTCAATAAATAAAACACTGATTGGCCAGTGGCTAGGCAGGAAGTATAAGCGGGACTAACAGAGAGGAGAAAAGAACAGGAAGGTGGAAGTAGACACTGCCAGCCGCCACCAGGACAAGCAGCATGTAAAGATGCTGGTAAGCCACAAGCCACGTGGCAAGGTATAGATTTATAGAAATGGATTAATTTAAGATATAAGGACAGTTAGCAAGAAGCCTGCCACGGCCATACAGTTTGTAAGCAATATAAGTCTCTGTGTGTTTACTTGGTTGGGTCTGAGTGGCTGTGGGACTGGCGGGTGAGAGAGATTTGTCCTGACTGTGGACCAGGCAGGAAAACTCTAGCTACGCTGCCCCACCCCCAGTTTCCTAACATCCAAAAGCATTCACTTTTTATTTTCCCTTGTAATTTCATTTCTGATGGAGGAGCCAGGCAGAGTTGTGACTTGACTTTTGGCCAAGACTGCTTAGAAAATAAGAACCTAGCAAAGTGGAGAGGGGTCACACCATCACCAACAGAATTTCTCTGTAATCAACAGAAGCCAGTGACAGACCTTATCAATAAAGTGTGAAGACTGTAACAATGTATCAAATAGTTAAGTAAAATATGACCAAGGAAAGAAGGCACTGCTTGAAAGAAAGGATCAGTGTTTGATACCAACTTCCCTCAGTTCTGAAGGTGCAGCCGATTTGGACTAGGATAGAGTGTGGTTCTGAGGAAGGGCTGAAAATAGCTTCAAACTCCTAGTTGCTCTCCATGTAGCTCTATGTTCCTGTGTTCAGGTATCCTTCTGGATCTACCTGACCTGCCATAAGAGAACAGAAAAGCTTCACAGAAACCCCATAACCTATCCATGTCCTATAAGGGGTGGGTAGTCTCTCTCTCTAGACCCTAGTTGGGAGGACCCATCCACACATTCTTTGCCAAATATAGGGTAGATAAGGAAGGTGTATGGATTTTTCTTTTAGTTGTGATTATAAAGCTTATGTACAATAGAATCAAAATACAAGAAATGAAACATCCAAGCCAGGACTTGGTGTGATATGAGCAAGACAATTTTAAGGTTTTCCAAATTTATAGAATAAGCAAGAATAATTGACTCAGGACTAGAGACCACCCCCTCTGGACCAGCTTTTCTTTCCTGGGGATCTGAGGTGAGAACATGGGGGTGGAGCAGCTGGAACTTTTTTGGTGTTGTCTTTTGAGCACCTTCCACACACTCATGAATTCAAGTCTGATGTCATCAGCCTCTTGTGTCCTGGTTGATTATCTCCTAGTTATATGAACCTTTTTTTTTTTTTTTTTGAGACAAGGTTTCATTGTGTATCCCTCATTTGCCTGACCAGTGTGGCCATAAAATCCTCCTGCCTCTACCTGCCTCTGCCTCCCAAGTGGCAGGACTGAAAGTGAGCATCACCATGCCTTGCCATTCATATGCATTTTAAACAGGTAATTTAAAAAATAGTTCTAGATTATATATCTATGATTTTAGTTCATTTGCAGTTTTATTTTGAATAAATATCCTTAGATTGATCTGTCACTTGAAAATGAATCCTGGAAATTTTTATTGTTGCAAATTCAAAATTATAAGCAAAATATATTTTTATGGAAAAGCATGGTTTGCTATATAAGCAATGTCAAATTAAATCAAAGTTATTGTCTATGATTTGAGCTCCATATTGTATGTGATTTGACAATGTATTTGATTAACTTTAAAAATTCCTTTTCCAGTCATTTTAATAAAGTTGCTATAAAAATCATCCTGTAGCTAGAATATGGCATATATCTGCCATCCCAGCACTTGAGAAATGGAGGCAGGAGAATCAGGAGTTTAAGGTTATTTTCAGTGACAGAGAATTTGAGGCCAGATTGGGCTACAAGAGAACCTGACTCACTACTCCCTCAAAATGAACTATTCTGTGGAAGTTTTGAAAATAAACTTCTGAGTGACTTAATTTTGATCTGAATTATGTTTATTCACAGGATGAAAGAAAATGACTTCTCTGTAACCTATATAAAGTTTATTCATGAAGTTCCCAGTAAAAATTTATTTATATCATGCCATGCAGTTTTCTAAGGTGTTTGTACTGATCTTATTGTAAGATTGAACCTAAAGGGCCCTAGACAAGTACTCTACCACTGAACCATATTCCCAGGCTTTTTCTTTGGGTTCATGATTTTATGATGCTATCTGTTATGGTATGAAAGGCATGGTGTCAGCTTCCCCTGGCTAGGACAGCAAGAATTCGAGGATTTGCTTATACCTGGGTGGATCAGGACACAGAGAAAAGAGTGTGCTGGCATTCAGCTGGCTTTTTTCTTTTTCATTTTTTCCTGTGTTTGGCAACTCAGCCCACAGGATGGCATCAGTCACAATCAGTTAATCCTTTCTGGAAATCCCCTCAGACAAACACAAAGGTGTGCCTCTTTGGTGATCCTAAGTCCAGTCAAACTGATGGTGAAGATTAACCATCAGTGTCCCAATCAGAATTTCAAATGGGATTTATAGATGCTCAGACTGTGGTTTCATTGGAGGGTGTGGTGCATGTTTGTGTGTTAGTGTTTCCTGGTACCTTGGGCTTCTCTACATTTCCAGCCAATTCTGCAATTAGATTGGCTAAGGGCCTAGTTTGGTCATGGAATACCTGTGAGTGAAGCCATGGGACCTACCTCCCTGGGATATCTTAGGTCTTGTTTGTTACTGTAGAGCAATATAACCTCCCTTGCAGACAGACAGGTTGTCTGAGTTGGGCTACCCCTTACTACATTTCTGCTGCTAACACAGAGTACTGTGAACTAGATAATTTAAGAAGAAAGGAAGTTTATTTGGCTCACAATCTCAGAGACTAGTAAATTTAATAATATGGCCCTGGCGTCTGCTGGGTATACTGTATCATGGTAAAACATAGAAAGGTGTGAGCAAGCTAGCAAGAGAGGGTGGAGGAGAGCCAAAGGTACTATTGTAACAAACCTCTGCTGTGATAATTAACACACTTCTGTGACAAGAACATTACTTTTGATGGCTACACCGTCATGACCAATCACTTCCTGTTAAGCCCCATGTCCTAACAGTGTCATCTTAGGGATAAAGCCTCCAACATGTGGGGAACACACCCAAACCATAACAGCAAGCTAATTTGAAGATTTAAAATCTGGCACCTGCTGTTTGTCAGTAAAGATGAAATCTTTTTGTGATTCATTACAAAATCATTCACTAAATTTTATGAAAATTTTATGAGACATTGAGAAGGTTGTCTTTTGCCATTCACTTTTAAATTGATCACCATTTTCATTTATTACTGCAAAGGCATTGACTGATATATGAGATACCTCATCAACTTAAAGAATTGTCTAGATAGCTGTGGAACAATAGTCTCAGAGATATAACAAGAATTTCTTATGACAAATTGAAGTATTATTTGACTTTATTTTTAATTTGTTTATCCTTAAAACTCTGTTTTCTATTTTGTTTTCACTTAAACTATATCAATTTTGTGTAATTATGAGGTGCAGTATGTTTTTATGCATAAACACGTGTTAAATGATTAAATCTTCAAGCTTATTAGCATGCTTCATCTCACCTACCTGTGGTTTCGGGGGATGGAGGATGTTTAAAATTCTTTAGTGTCCTTTAAATAAGCAATTTATGATTATTAACTGTAGTCACCATACCATGTAACAAAACTAAACTCTTTTCCTTTGTCAAAGTGAAGCTTAGTGTTCTCTTCCCCAGCTTCTCTTCTTCCCCATGTCACATGGCTTGTCCTGGGTTCTGTGAGCTAGAAACTGAATAACTGAAGACCATCTGTTCTCAAGTCTTTGTTTATGCTGCCCATCTGAGGAAAACAATGTAAGCATGGTTATGGAGAGCCCAAGGCCCTGGGTCTGCAGCCTATTGAGCACATCTATCTCTGGCTCAATTGGAAAGACCTTCCAGTAAGTCCTGGACTGCTTGAACCTATGCAAGACAAATAGGGCAGATCGAACCCCAAAAAAACTCACTGAACAGGTCCAAGAATGCCAGAAGAATTAAGTTAACTGCTATGAAGTTATTTTCAGAGAACTTTTAGAAAAAAAAGACACAACTTTGTGTTCAGTTAACTCACCATTTCTCAAGAAGAAGTAGAATGGAGTATTATTGCCTTCAGAACACATTGATGGTGAGTTCTTGGATGCCACAAGGATAATTGCTTTCTTGCTAAGGTAATTTTCCTGTCTTCTTTCTTCAATGTTTTCCTTACACGAAGTACTATTGTTTTAGTAGTTGCACTTGGAGTCCTTAAATTTATTTTTCTCCATTCACCACTTATAATATCAAAATTTAGCTCAAGGAATCACACAGGGCTTGAAGCATTTAGGACCACAGTCCTGGAAAGGCACTGGAATGAAGTGGAAATGATGCTGAGGAAACAGCTTTCTTGTCTTATCCCTGGTTATATTTATTACTGGGAAAGAATGCACACACAATAGACACACACACACATAAATCTGTATTCAGATATTAAGGTCTCACCAGACTGGCTGTAATGTTGTCTTTCTTTCTCATGTCTCCTACCTTGGAAGACTGCTGACCCAGGATATATCTGGCCTCTCATTTATACTCTTTGTCATAAAAGAAAGTAAAACAATCTGATGAAGATAGAAATATGAGGGTGTATGTCGATAAACTGATTGTGGGAGTATTCATTTTATAGTAAAACAGTGCCTTGTTAGAAAACTTGTAATTAATTCATGTAGGAAGAGTCATTGAGAATGCTGTATTCAAAAGTATAAGATCTCAGTTTACCTTTCTTCTTTTGAAACAGGGTCTTGAATTTGTTATGTAGCTAAGGGTGGTCTTGAACTCCTGTCTCCACCTCTACCAAGTGCTGGTTTCACAGTTGTTTAGCATTTTCTTCTGAGGCTATTGGCAGTTGGCCAGGCATGGTACCCCACACCTTTAATTATAATACTCAAGAGACAGAAGCAGACAAATTTCTATGAGTTCAAGGACAGCCTGGTCTACACAGTGAGTTTCAGGGCAGCCAGGACTACACAGTAAGACCCTATTTTAAAAGGAGGAGGAGGATAAAAGGAAAGGGAAGGGAAGGGAAGGGAAGGGAAGGGAAGGGAAGGGAAGGGAAGGGAAGGGAAGGGAAGGGAAGGGAAGGAAAGGAAAGGAAAGGAAAGGAAAGGAAAGGAAAGGAAAGGAAA
>CABHPR010146268.1:25123-40347 GCA_902168415.1 Peromyscus melanophrys
GAAAGGAAAGGAAAGGAAAGGAAAGGAAAGGAAAGGAAAGGAAAGGATAGGATAGGATAGGATTCTGGACATTCTAACGGGGGCCTCATTAAGATTCTGGAAGAAAAAACTCAGAAGTCTTAGAAATACCTGAAATTAAGGCTCTCCCCTCTTAAGTGTATATAAAGAGCAAGGGCTGCAGAGGAGATGCTCAGACAAGCCTGAAGGAGACACCTTCCAATCTGTTCAGCATCTGGAGGGGCTCCAGATGTCACAAACTGTCACTCATGCTGGTGTGAGCTTCTGGTGATGCCACTGTGTTTGAGTTGTTCCTGCTCTGGTATGGAGCCCCTCCACATGTGATGTGGAGGCCAGAGAAGGACATCAACTGCTTTACCTCATTCTCTAGAGACAGGGTCTATCACAAAACAAGAAGTTCATCTATTTCAGATAGGCTGGAATCTGCCCTGGAATCTGCCCATCTCTTCCACCTAATGATGAGGTTACAGGCACATGGAACCATGTTCAGCTTTGATGTGTAGGGTAGGAATTCAAATGCAAGGCTTCACACTGGCACATCAAGTACTTTTACTGACTGATCCATCTTCCCAGTCTAGTCTACTTTCTAAATTGCTTTTGGCAACTATCAGGTTAGCACTGAAATCAGTCAGAAAACCCAGATTCATGTCATCACTCATCTGATCTCCCATGTGTAACCAGCTGTATTTCCAAACTTGTTTTTTAACTTCTAAACCTGGTCTGACAGCCTCAATCTACTGACTTAATGAAGTTGGGCAAGGATTCAAATGAAAAGGGACAACCAGAAAAGCTACAATAATAAATGTAAGCAACTAGCATGTTGGCAACATCAACCTAACCTGCCTGTCAGACTTTTTTAACCTTTTATTCTGCAATCAGTATAAATTTACAAGAAATTGCTTTTAAAAAGTGCATTGTTGTCATTCAATTTAACCCTATGAAGATTGCATAACGACCGTTTAATATCAAAACCAGGAGATCAACACTGGCACAGTTCATATTGGCTACGCAGATTTCCCATGTATTACATGCACTTTTGTGTTTGTGGATATGTGTATGTTGCTATGTGAGGTTTTATCACATGCTAGACTTGTGGACCAGCCACGACAGTCAATATGTGTCACTGCAAGGCTCCCACTAAGCCATTCCCCACCTTTTTCTAGCTATACCCACTGCTTTCTCTTCATCTCTAATCTTAGGCAACAACTAATCTCTTCTCCATCTTCATGATTTTATTCCAAGAATGGTATATAAATGGAATCATACAGTAAGATCTTTGGGAATTAGCTTCTTGTCATTCAGCATTGCTTTGAGCTCTGTAAGAGTTGTATTGCATCAAATGTTGTTTCCTGCCCTCACTCGCCACTGACAGCCTCCTGCACTCTCAATGCAGCCCCGCAAAAAATGCTTCCACTACCAATCATCTTCCCGATGAGACAGGTGTCCTGGGCACTGACTCATCATCTCACTTGGCCCTATGCCAAAGATATAAAATTTGTTACAGATGCCTGAGCCTTCATGCTTCAAGATGTAGACCTTTCAGTCAATGCTGTAGCTGTTACCCATAGGGAAGAACATTGCTTATTGAACAGAGTTGGGAAAGTACCAAAGTTATAAAGATGGGTTCACTGTTGCAAAGTCAATTGATTTAAAGGCTAGATACAAAAACACTGGAGCTAAACCTGCTCAAGATGTTGCCAATAACACAAGTGAAGAGGCTGGGCATGGCACCACCATTGCTACTGTTTTTGCCTGTTCTATTGCCCAGGAGGACTTTGAGAAGGTCAGCAAAGGAGCTAGCTAGTCCAGTGGAGATCAGGAGAGGTGTGATGTTGGCTGTTGATGCTGTAATTGCTGAACTTAAAAAATAATCTGAACCTGTGACAATCCCTGAAGAAATTGCTCAGGTTGCAGTTTCTGCAAATGGAGACAAAGACATTGGAAACATCATTTCTGATACAATGAAAATGGTTGGAAGAAAGGGTGTCATCACAGTAGAGTATGAAAAAACCCTGAATGATGAATTAGAAATTATTGAAGGAGTGATGTTTGATAGAGGATATATTTCTCAATATTTTATTGATACTTCAAAAGGTAAAAATGTGAATTCCAAGATGCCCATGTTCTGTTGAAGGAAAAGAAATTTTCTAGTGTCCAGTCTGTTGTACCTGCTCTTGAAATTGCCAATGCTCATCTGAAGCCCTTTGATAATTGAGAAAATTCTGCAAAGTTCCTCAGAAATTGGTTATGATGCTATGCTTGGAGTTTTTGTGGACACAGTGGAAAAGGGGATCATTGATCCAACAAAGTTTGTAAGAACTGCTTTACTGGCTGCTGCTGGGATGGACTCCTTGTTAACTACAGCGGAAGTTGTAGAGACAGAAATTCCTACAGAAGAGAAGGGCCCTGGAATGGGTGGAATGGGAGGGGGTATGGGAGGTGGTATGTTCTAATGCCTAGAATAGTGTTTTGCCCTTACTTAACTGTGATGGGAAGCTCAAGGGAGGTTCCTCATTGATAACTTCAGAGAAGTCACATGAAGAAAATGACTGAAGAGAAGGCTGACTGATCACAGTAACCACCAGTTATTGATTTCTATTGGCAATATATAATGGTTTACTGCTGTCATTGTCCATACCTACAGATTTTTTATTTTGTATTTTTAAATAAAGATGCTTGTACATTCCTGATACTGGGTGCCAGAGCTATATACCAGTGTAGCATGAATCTTAGAGAGTCTTATTAATAAAATCCAACCTGGAGCCAGTTATTGGGGTGAATACTGGAAGGTCAGAGAGACAGAATAAGCCACAGCTATCTCACCTCACCAGATCCTCAGTTGGTCTTGTTTCCTCAGACTGGATGCCCCGAGCCCTCATCCAGAATGGGTCTCAGCTGAACTGCTGCTAGAAGCCTGAAAGCTTAACCAGGCCAAATGCTTCTCCAGGCCAAAGGCCTCTCCAGGGCAAATGCCTCTCCAGGGCAAATGCCTCTAGTTTCTGGTGCTCACGCCTTATATACCTTTCTGCTTTCTACCACCACTCCCTGGGATTAAAGGTGTGGCTTTCTGGGATTAAAGGTGTGTATCACCGTGCCTGGCCGTTTCCAATGTGGCCTTGAACTCACAGAGATCCAGAGGGATTTCTGTCTCTGGAATGCTAGGATTAAAGGCGTATGCTACCACTGCCTAACCTCTATGTTTAATATTGTGGCTGTCCTGTTCTCTGACCCCAGATAAGTTTATTAGCATACACAATATTTTGGGGAACACAATACCCCCACATACCAGTGTCCTGCTTTCAGCTTAAATCTCTGAGGCATTGCTACTATTTTTGTGTCACCAGATGAGAAGTTCAGAATCAGCCTTTCTGTGGAGAGTGAGAATATTTGTGTTTAAAGTAGAAAACTCTCCAATTACGCAACAACCTTTGTGTAATAAACATTTTGTTTAAAGTTAAAAAAAGTTGCTTCCTTCTGGCTGCTTCACAATATTCCAAGATGTGATGTACTGATGTATCATAGTCTGTTCCCTCATTAATTCTTAAAGGATTTTTGGGAATATTGCAAATAAAGCTGCTGTAGAATTGTACAAGATGTGTCTGAATGTGATTTTTCCATCTCTCTGGAATACATGCCTAATAGTGAAAGTACAGGAAGAGGCATGTTCAGTTTCGTAGATTGGCTGTACCATTTTAAGTCCTCACAGCAATGTGTGAAAGGTTGGGTTTCTCTGCATTGTTGTCAGCATTAGGTAGTATCACTTTTTAGTTATTCTAGCTAGTAGTATTTTGTTAAGATTATGATTATAATATTTATCCCTTCCCTTTCCTTCCTCCAAGCCCTCCTAAATACCCCTCTCTGATCTCCTTCAAATTCATGGCATCTTTTTCACTAATTGTTATTGCATGCATCTATGTATTTGTCTTAGTTACTGTTCTATTGCTGTGAAGAGGCACCATGACCAAGTCAACTCTTATAGCATTTAGTTGGAAGCTTTCTTATAGTTTTGGAGGGTATAGTAGTTTGAATGTATTGGCCCCCATAATCTCATAGGGAGTGGCACTATTAGATCTGTGGCTTTGTTGGAGTGGGTATGGCCTTGTTGTAGGAAATATGTCACTGTGGGGCCAGGTTTTGAGATCTTTTGCTTAGGTTTGGTCAGTGTCACAGTCAAGTGACTTCCTGTTGCCTGCAAGATGTAGTTCTCTCGGCTGCTAGAGCACCCTGTCTGCCTGCATGCCACCATGCTCCCCATCATAATAACAATGGACTAAAGCTCTGAAACTGTAAAAATGAGCCCCCTCAATTAAATGTTTTCTTTATAAGAGTTGCTGTGGCCATGGTGTCTCTTCACAGCAATAAAAACCCTAACTAAGACAGAAGTTGGTACCAGAGACTAGGGTATTGCTGTGATAGGCCTGATCATTTGTTTGCTTAGAGAAATTTGGACTTTGGTACTTTGGGTTATGAAAGTAGTGGAATGCCTTAAGTGATGTTTAATGGGCCTACTAGTAGGAGCATGAAAGACAGAGGTGTTCAGAGTTATTTGAACTGTCAGGGGCTCATTCAAGAGGTTTCAGAGGAGAAGAATGTTAGTATGTGGCCTAGAGACTGGTCTTGTGATATTTTGGTGAAGAAAGTGGCTGCTTTTTGCCCTTGTCCGAAGAGTCTGTCTGAGTCTAAAATGAAGAATTTTGGATTAATTCCATTGGCAGAAGAAATCTCAAAACAGCCTAGTGTATCTGTTGTGTTGATACTAGTGTTAACTCTAATGAAGATTTCTAAGGAAAAGGAGCAAGCTGAGCAGGGTAAATCACAAAAAGCAAATTTTGAGGTGAAAAAGAACACCAGGAAGTAGAATGGAGCTAAAGCCTGTATTCAAGGAGAGAAACAGATTAAGAAGTGGAACAAAGGGAGTGGTAACCTCAGGGTGAGATCACATCCAGCTAACTTTCAAACTCAAAAGCTTAGAGCTAGGTGTGGTGGTGGTGCACACCTTTAATCCCAACAGTGGGAAGGCAGAGGCTGGCAGATCTCTGACTCCGAGGCCAGCCTAGTATACAGAGCAAGTTTCAGGACAGCCAAGCTTAGGCAGTGAAAGACAGAAAGCCATGAATATGTAATTGAACCAGGGGGCCATGTTCCAGCCCCAGCAAGCAGCAGAACTTGGCAGCTTTGGCCATGTGGTTCTGGCTTTAGAGTTAAGGATAGAAGAAAAGAGTTATGGAATAAAGTTGCTGAAGCTAGGCATGATCAGGGGTGTCCTTGAATGGAGGCCTAGTAGAGAGGCCATTGTGTGACGCTGTGAAGTCAAAGACTGGATTGCTTTGAAGAACCCAAGATGTTGGAGATGGCCTAGTTGTGGGATACCACAATTAGGAGAGCTGCTAACAGGGAGTGGAACAAGCCCAAGAGAAAGAAATATGTTGTAGTCAACAAAGCTGAAGGGAGTTGGAGATGTGGAGAGTGTTCTGACATCAGATATGGAAACACAAAATTTGGAGTTTGCCCAGCTGATTTTCCATCTTGCTTTGTATTTCATCACTATGCTCCCTTCCCTATGTTTTGGAATGATAATGTATATCCTGTGTCATTATATGTTGGAAGTATGTGATCTGCTTTTTTATTTTGATTTTTACAGGTGATTATAGTTAAGAGATTGCATGAATCTCAGAAGAGACTTTGAACTTTGGACTTTAAAACATTGTTGAGACTATTATAGACTATGGGACTTTTAAGTTGGAACAAATGAATTTTGCATTATGATATTTTTACAAGCTTATGAAGGCCAGGGAGTAGAATGTAGTAGTTTGAATGTAATTGGCCTTGTGATATTTTGGTGAAGAAAGTGGTTGCTTTTTGTCCTTGTCTGAAGAGTCTGTCTGAGGCTAAAATGAAGAATTTTGGATTAATTCCATTGGCAGAGGAGATCTCAAAACAGCCTAGTATATCTGTTGTGTGGATTGAAATGTGTGGACATGGCACTATTAGGAGGTGTGGCCTTGTTGGAGGAAGTGTGTCACTGTGTGGGCCGGGCTCTGAGGTTTTGTTTCAGCTTCATTCATTGTCACAGTCAGTTGACTCCCTGTTGCCTGCAAGATGTAGGTCTCTCAGCTACCACAGCACCATGTCTGCCTGCATGCCATCATGCTCTCTGTCTTGATAATAATGGACTAAACCTCTGAAACCGTAAGTCACTCCAATTAAATGTTTTCTTTATAAGAGTTGCTGTGGTCATGGTGTCTCTTCACAGTAATAAAAACCCTAGCTAAGACAGAGGGTAAGTTCATGTCATCATGGTGTGGAGCAGACAGGCATTGTGACGAAGCAGTAGCTGAAAGCTTTAGGTTCTGATCCACAGGCAGAAAGAGACACTGGATCAAGTGTTGGCTTGTAAAACTTCAAAACCTTCCCCCCCAGTGATACACCTTCTCCAACAAGGCCACACCTCCCAATCCTTCTCAAACAGTTCTACTAATTTAAGACCAAACATTCAAACATATGAGCCTATGGAGTACAGTCTGGTTCAAAACCCTACATATATACATATATATTCCTAAATGCAACCCCTTGAGTTTGTATAATGTTACTTGTATGTATGTCTAAATTTCCAGTACTAGGCATGGTATCCTCTTGTTGAGTGGGTCTTAAGTGCAATTAAAGAGTTGTTGGTTACTGCCAAGGTATGTGTGCCACTACTTCATGCATAGGGTTATTGTGATATGCTAAGTTATTGATGTGACTTACAGATGTCATAGCTAGGTAGGACTGTTGGTTGTTTCCCTTCTTTGGAAGCGTTCATGGCACCCTCTGGTACCATGAAAGCTAGTCCTCATGGAGGGGATATTCAGATCACTTCCAGCACAAGGATCTCTGGTTCTTGTTTCTGAACTGTATGGTGTCTTCAGAAATAGGGACTTAGGCTGTGGGATGTCTTTCTGTACGCTGTGAATATGTGTTGCTCTGATTGGTTGATAAATAAAGCTGCATTGGTCTATGGCACGGCAGGATGGAGCCAGGTGGGAAAATCCAAGAGAAAGAGTGAAAGGAGAAAGGAGAGGAGATGCCAGCCTGATGTCTAAGAAGCAACATGCCAACAGACTGATAATGCCACAGTGGGACTTTGGGGCCAGGTGAGACCTGAGAAAAGCTACAAATTGACATCCAGACATGGTAGCAAGAATATCCACCCAAAACCTGAGAAAGCTTTAAAAAAAGATTCTAAAATGGAGCTAAAAACAGCTTCCTAGTTATGTCTCTCAGGCAAGCTGTGATATAGAGACACCACGGTGTGCAGGCTTGACCTTCAGCATGGTGGATTCCTGCCCTGGTACACAGAGGTGTCTCAAGCCAGGAGCATGCTGTGTGGCAGATTTAGCTTTTGCTAGTACAAACAAAAAAAAAGGTTTCTGGGCTACATACTACTTGTTGGAAGCATAGACCCACTGCTTCCCAGAGTTGGTAGTAGGCTTACCTCTGCCATGTTCGGAAACTGAGGTGGGCAGAGTCAGCAGTCAAGGCTGTCACTTTGGTCCTAGCCATGCTGCAGTTTAAAACAATGGTCAGAAGGTATAGACAATCATAAAGAAGAAATATATAGTCTTAAAGTAATAAAATAGGCCTTTAAAAAGAATAAAGTAATATAAAAAAATAAGCCACATAAAGATGGAAATTACACAGTAAGCCTGGATTATATTGTCTTTGGGATTTTTAACTGCAGAAAGACATTTGATTGTAATGGCTACTCAGTTAAACCAATATGTATATTTTAAAGGTTTCTTGACTTCAAAATTTGAGTCTAAGGATATGTTGCTTTAGAAAGGAGAATCTCCTTTTGTTTCCACAGGAAGCAAGAGGCTATGGATTTGTTCCAGGTTAAGATGGATCAGATTTGATCAAGAGAGACCTCTTAAACCTTGACAGGTGGTATCTATCAACAAATAAGTCTTCCCAGGACTTGACCATTATTTTGAATTTTCTCAGGATCCCCATAAGATTGCCAGCACCCCACCCAGCAGGAAGTAATATGAGAAGCTACACCCAATTTCCCAAAATACTATTTATAAAGGTTTATTTTTATTTAAAGGGGGGTTAATTGTAAATACAATCTCTTTCTAAAGAAGAAAAAGGGATGTAGATATGATAGGATAAAAGGGTAGATTATTGAATCTACTTTTAAAGAGCAACAACTTTTTAAAAATGTTTTACATTGACATGGATTTTAGTTTATTGGTATAAATTTAAAGCTAATTTTGTTATAGTGTATGTATATTTCTACTCTTGTTTAAGGTATTCTGTTTATGCAACTCATTTAAAATTATAATATATAATTAAGAAATACAGATTAATTAATCTATGATAATCAAATTTACAGTTGTTAAACTTTTTAGTTATATAAAGATATATTTCAAATAGGTAGGTAATCTTCAAACACTTCAAAGATCTACAGAATATGGCATTTAAAATGTTTTAAGAACTTAGACTTTTCTGGACACTGAGACATGTCTGCTTCTGGCAGCACCAATCTACTTCAAAAAGATGATGAGCATTGAAGAAACTCCATATAGAGTTTGCTTTATTTATGGTAAAAGGTAGCCGTTTGGGCAAGAAACTGCTCTTGCCTGGACTGCTTGACAATATGTTGTATAAACTAGACATGCAGGACCCATGAGAAAATGACCACTAAACTTTGCCTAAACAGGGTGAGACGGTCCTTCTGGTTCCTGCTTCACAGAAGATACTGCCAGACATTCTGCAGGACACAGAGGAAAATGACTGATGAACTTTGCCAATAGGTGAGACAATCCTTCAAATTTCCTGCTTCACGAAAATGTCTGCCAGAGACTCTACACCTGTAGGCTAAAGCTGGATGCCCCAGTGTTGCAGAAGAACTTTGGATGACTGTCCAGGCAGCCAACTGTCTCTGTCATCCTAGATTTTTGGAAGTTGCTTACAATGCACTTCCTGTTTACTTAGGTAATATTATATCCTTCTGGGGTCTTTGGTGGAATTGAAGACTAGATAGTTATAACTATAACTTCCTTTAATTATGATAAAAGATAAATTAGATATAAAACTTTAAACTCCCAAAAATAGGATAAATGATAAAATATTTTCTTTAATTTTGCCAAATAGAAATGGACTAGATATTGTAACTATAATTCTTGCTTGATAGCTGTTTTGTTATATGTAATTTTACTATGTTAAAGTTAAAACTTTCCTTTTTGATTAGACAGAAAAGGAGAAGTACACAGGATGAGTGCACAAGATGTCTTTCTGTACTCTGTGAATATGTGTTGCTCTGATTGGTTGATAAATAAAGCTGCATTGGCAGGGCGATGGAGCCAGGTGGGAAAATCCAAGAGAAAGAGTGAAAGGAGAAAGGAGAGGAGAGGAAACACCAGCCTGTTACCCAAGGAGCAGCAAGATGCCAGCATACTGGTAACACCACGGCCATATAGAGAAATGTGGGACTGTGCGGCTGGGTGGGACCTGAGAAACTTATGGCTACAGACTTACCTTCCTCCACTGGGGGGAGGGGTAGCGGTAGCCAAGGGCAACAGCAATAGGCTGTATGTTTTGGGAGTCTCTTAGACATCTCTGGCCAACAACTCAAAAGACGACTTCTCATGTCTAATATTGGGGTTTTTGTTAGATGGTCTTTGGCTCTTGGAGGGAGTTCCATCATCCCAGATAAGAAAAATTCATTCTAACTAAATATGTATATATACACTAAATTCTGTGCATTACAGGTTTTGGTGGTTTTTTGTTTTGTTTTGTTTCTGTTTGTTTTTTATAAATAGTTAATAATTTAATTCCTTATGGCTTTTTCAGGCATTCTTTTTTGTGTACTAATATTTTTATAGTTATGTTTTTTCCATTTTAGCCATTCTGCTAGGTATATATTATTTTTTCTCACTATGGTTTTAATTTGCTATTGTCTGTGGCTGATAATGGTGGACATCTTTCCATGTATTTATCTGTCTTCTTTAGATGCTATTTGATAAACTATCACTTTATAACTTTTCTCTATATTCTAGTTAGATTGTTTTCTTTTTCTGAGCTTTTTAAACTCTGCTTGATACCAGGACTTTAGTAGATTCAGGCTAGTGGTTGGTGTAATATCCCCCATAAGCTCATGTGTCTGAAAACTTGGACCCCATGTGATAACACTGCTTTGGAAGGTTGTCGAACATTTAGGAGATGCAGGATTACTAGAAGTGGGTAACTAGGGATGGATCTGAGATTTTATAGCCTGACCTTACTTCCTGTCCGTTTTCTGCCAAGATGTGAGGATGTCAAGAGTCCAGGTTACACAATCCTGCCACCTTGGAGACATCTGCCACCATCATGCCTTCCCCACCATGGTAGACTGTATCCCCTCAAACTGTAAGACAAAACAGACCCTTATTGACTTTTGCTAGGTTTTTGTTACCACAATAAGAAAAGTAACTAATTCAGGAGGTTTACAGATTTTTCCTTGCCATTTTAAGCTATCTTTCCATACTTTTTTTTTCCAAGACAGGGTTTCTGTGTGTGTGTGTGTGTGTGTGTGTGTGTGTGTGTGTGTGTGTGTGTGTATGTGTTTAAAGTAAAAAGGCAGTGTTTTCTTTGTTTTTTTTTTCATTTTTTTACTAAGAAATTTTCTACTTACCCTATATATCACCCACAGATCCCACCTTCTCCCTCCTCCCACCCCCCAGTCCTCCCTCCCTAGCCTCCACATCTCCACATCCCCCAAACCAAGGTCTTCCATGGGGAGTCAGCAGAGCCTGGCACACCAAGCCTAGGCAGGTCCAAGCCCCTCCCCGCCGCACCAAGGCTGTGCAAGGTGCCACAACACAGGCACTGGGCTCCCAAAAGCCCGCCCATGCAGACAGGGTTTCTTTATATCATCCTGGAACTCACTCTGCAGACCAGGCTGGCCTCAAACTCACAGAGATTTCTTCACCTGCCTCTGCCTCCCAAGTGGTAGGATTAAAGGCATGTGCCACCACCTGGCCATCTTTCATACTCTTAATAGAGGTTTTTGCAGACCAATTTAAAAGAATTCTGATAAGGCACAATTTATTGACTTTTTTTTTTTTACTAACTATGTTTTTGAGGTCCACATTTTTGCCTAGTGTTATATTCTCTCTCATTTTTCTTCTAAGTGTGTTATGGTCTTCTGTACAGTTGCTTGTGGTCCATTTTTGATGAGTTTTTCTGAGGTGTGAGGCTGAGCTTGAGGAATTTTGAAGGGTTTTCTTGCTAACTCCTCAGCATTAAGCTCCATTTTGCCTGTGTTCCCCTTTTCTATTTGTATGAGTTATTATTGTTTTTTTTCAGTTCTTAGAGATTATTTCATGTCTACTTTAAATTTTGCTCCTTCCTTTTTCTTTAGAGCCTCTGCAGTAATTTTTACCCTGACTGATGATATACTATCTCTTATTGTTTTATTACCAAACTGATTTAAAAGAATGTAATCACATATGTATTCTATGTTAGTCTTGTACAATGCTGATAATATGACAGTATATTTGTTTTTCCAATATATTATAAATTAATAGAGAAGAGGTGATATGTTTTTTCCTATCTTTTTTAAATTCTCCACAGTACCTAGTCCAAGGTTTTGCAGATAACAACAGTTCATTGATTTGTAGAATCCAAATAACTGAGTATACCAAACTTTCATTTTCTAGGGAGAGACATGTATCATCTGTACATTCAAATAAAATATGGAAAGTTTTCTTTAAAGACAAAGTGGGGCTAAAGGGACGGTAACATAACAATGGGACCACTGACTGCTCTTGTCACTGGTTGCTATAAAGGCTGGAACCTGATTATTCAGGGTAACAAGGTCAAGAAGACAGATTGGACTGCCCAGGATCAACAGTGTGCAGGGGGTTTTAGAATGTTGTCTGAAGATGTCCTGGTGATTCTTAAATTCCTTGACATTCTGTTTTCATGTGATTCCACGTAAAACACATCCATTACAGATCTGAAACTTTAATAGCACATACATATATATGTATATATATAAAATGTGTATCTGTATTATATAGTTATATAAAGTTGTGTAAGTATCCAATTGCATACACAGTTGGCTTTCTTTATCTAAGGGTTCCATATCCTATACATCTGCATATTTGGATTCAACCAATCACAGTCTAAGAATTATATACATATGTATTATATAAATAACATTTTAAATTGCTTCTACACTGAATATGTGCAGATTTTTTCTTGTTATTTCTAAATAATTCAGAATAATAATTCTTTGAATAATATTTTTGTTATTTTAAGTATTATAGTTAATCTAGATATGAGTTAAAATGTCCTGGACTATATGCATACATTATACAAATACTATACCATTTATATAGAGAACTTTGAACATCTGATGGTTTTCATATCAGGTGAGTCCTATAACCAATCTCCCCAAATACAGATGGAGATACACACACACACACACACACACACACACACACACACACACTACACACACTACACACACACACACACACACACACACTACACACACTACACACACACACACACACACACACACTTTTGTTGTCTATTTTTTCAGAGTATCATCTAATTTATAGCTTGGAGAAATCTCTTTTGAATATTGCTTACTTTTAGATACTTGCTAATGAAGAACTCCTAGTTGGTGGGTTATAAACAAAGGAAAAGAAGACAGACATAAAAGACACAAAATGGGGCTGGGTGTAGATCTAAGTGGAGTTAAGTGGAGGAGTTGGTGGTAAATATGATCAAAATACATTGTATAAAATTCTCAAAGAATTGATAAAAATGTTCATTAAAATAAATAAAGGACTCCTACCCATGATACCCTTTCATTTTAGTTTCAGTTCAGTTTCATCTTAGTGACAATGCTCAGCCAGTTGTGGGTGCGCATTTTTAATGACAGGATACTAAGGCTGGAGGTTTTGGAGTTTGAGGCCAGTTTTAGCTAGCTAGTGAAACCCTACCTGAAACACCCAAAATGACCAGCTGATCAAATAAATCCTTGTTTTAGTTGATGACCATGGTAGGAGTGGCAGAAATTCATAGTCTGCTCACACACATCAGAAAATTAAAATTATTTCTACAGAAAAAGATTCACAATAAACTTATTTTCTTTTAACCTTTCTTCTGCTTGTGTCAACTAGTTAAAATAACATCAGGGGAAAGATCTAGAGCAGGAAGTACAGAGTCTGCCACATAATGATCAGTATATAAGCCATGACTGAGGGACAGCTGAGTTTTTCAGTGCTGACTGAAAACAGGTTTTCTGTAGGTTTGCAATATTTATTCCTGAGCTCTGCCAACTATTTCTTTAACATTGACACAAACTCATTCCTTTCCATACCAGTAACTGTTATGAGATTCTTCTATAAATAGTTAAGAGGATTTGCAGTCTTACACTGTACATTCTGCAAAGAAACATACAACACTGAATAGGAAGAATGTCACTCTGGAATAAGATGATCTAATGGCAGAAACTCACAGTTAGGAAAGTCACTTTAGGAAGCTATACATTTTAAAAATAGCATCTCTTAGTTCTTTCATATTTATGTTCCTATAGAAATTTATTGTGATTCTGTAGTAATGGTTTAGAAAGAAGTCTATTTTTAATTTCACAATTATTTGGCATATAGTATTTATATCAGAGAAAATATTCAAGTGTTAATAGCAATAGCTAAAGAAACAGGATTTCTGCTTTTAAAGATATCTCATAAAAACAAACAAACAGCCAAGCTGTGGGGATGTGGCTCAGTGGCTGAGCACCTGCTTAGCATGCCTGAGGCCAAAGCTTCAGTCTCAAGCACAAAAGCATAACAAGTAAACAAACAACCACAAACCATTAAACAAAACAAGAACTCAGACAAAAAAGCAGTGGCAAAGGGAAGCTGTTTAGGATGGAGAAAACTGGACATCAGGTAAGTTTCAAGTTTTTACATTGCCTGTAGATTGTTTCAAAATTATTCTTGATAAATCTTCACTAATCTACTATGAATAATGATACTAAAACTGGCTGCTGGCTTTATATTCTTTACAGATTAAGCTTTTCCCTGCCAAAGTCAGTGGGGATTGTGAAGATCATCTTACCTTGACACCAGTTCCAGCGTGAGAGTCTTTATTTTCTGTGTCTTGGTGAACACTGGGATTATAATCTCTCTCTGCTCTGAACAGGGGCAGCAATTGTGCCCAGGTAGCCTGCCTGGGAAGATGCTCCTCGAGGTACTCTTGGTTTTCTTGGGAAAGGCTGGGCATGCTTTTCCAACAAGTACCTCACGAGGATCTTGTCATCTGGTTTTACCAATACCAGTGGATCCTCTTTGTTCTTCGGTTGGTTAATACTGGGCTGTGTCTGTGTATGCTGGGTACCTTCCTGAAAAGTTACACTAAGCAAAGCAAAAGGCTGATCCGTTCTGTGGATCAGTAATGGCTTATCCACTTATCTTAGCTTTTTTTCCCAGGTGGAACTACTCATTGAGTGTGTATGTCATGACTGCCCTCTGTAGGTGGGAAAGTAAATTTTCTTCGTTGAACATTGGGCTATAGCATTGTGTTTCAAGTGAGAACAAGCTGAACAGGAGGCAAGCAAACGTGTTGTAAATGCTATCTGAGGGCACCCCATGCCGCTCACAGTACCTTTCTGATTTTGCCTCATGCCTTTGTGCCTTTCTGAAAGCAACGCCCTTCAGACCTCCATGAAACCAGTGCTGCTGCTGCTGCTCAGTGGCTGTGTCGGTACAGAGGGGAGCCTCATCACAGAGAAATGTCATAAAGTGAAACTTGGATGCATCTGCAAGTGGCTCAAGTATAGAAAGAAGAAAAGTTTTTTTTTAAATTTATTATTTTAAATTATGAGTGTGTATATTGGTTTTTATGTGGGTGTGCACCTGTGTATGTGCCCATCGTGGCCATATGAATCTGACCTCTTGGAGTTGGAATTATTGGTGGCTGTGAGGCACTAGATGTGGGTGCTGGAAACTGAACTTGCATCCTTTCGAAGAGCAGAAAACACTCTTAACCATTGAGTCATCTCTTTAGTCACAAGGCATACATTTTTCAAGAACGTTTTCAGTCTGAAACCATGGCTTCAGAGCCAATGAATATGAAGTACAAATATATATGCACTGTGTTTTTTCTCATGACACATGCCTTTTGGGACCACAGATGTAGTGTCTTTTAGTTTTTTATGGATAGTGAAA
>CABHPR010146270.1:0-34574 GCA_902168415.1 Peromyscus melanophrys
AAAAAAAACTGCTAGGTGAATGGAAAAAAATAAATAAATAAAAAGAAAAGAACATGACTGTTCTTAAGTATGGTGGAGGAGAAAGTTTATTGTAGAAAAAAGGTAAGGCATAGCCAGAGGCAGATACATCTGAGAAAGTCTTGAGTGGACATGACCAGACTGAGCTGGGCCATGTGGAGAAAGGGAAGGGGAAGGGAGAGAGAGAGTGGAGAACTATGTGCAGCAGCCAAGAGATCAATGGTACATAAAGGAGCGGGTACCCAAAATGTCTGTAGACAAGGCTGGCCTCGAACTCAGAGATTTGCCTGCCTTTTCCTCCCAAGTGCTGGGATTAAAGGCATGTACCACCATGGCCTAGTTAGAAATAGCATTCTTACTTGAGGGAGTCTAAATGAGAATGTCTACATGAAAAACTGGAATGTGATATAGAAAAGCTCAACAAAGACTTATTTTCCTTTCTCTTTGGGGATAAAGACTTCAATCTCAGCCTGCATGGTTAAGATGTTAACTATTTCTACCTCATTCAAGAAACATTGATGTCTTGTAGACTTGTGGTTAGCTAGGTCTGGAGGGGCCTTAGTTCCTTATTTCTACTCTGTTTTGAAACTGGAGAAACATGAGTCCCAGGTGGTTAGCCAGAGCTCCTAAATGGCAGGCAGGGCTGTAGCCTGGGAATGTAGCTTTTTGGTAGATAGCTTGCTTGGCATTCACAAGACCTAAAATTGAATTTCCAGGGTACTCAAACAAGCACATGCATGCACGCATGCACACACACACACACACACACACACACACACACACACACACACACACACTCTCTCTCACACACTCACACACTCAAGCAGAGCTGAATTGAACTTTTAAATCAGTACTTTGCTGTTTTATGATGCTGTGATCCAGGGTCTCAACTACCATGTTTTATTGAACAGATAACTACTAATGCATATTTCTGTGTATTTCCACATGCCTCAAACTGAAATTTCATGCCATTCTCAATAATTCTTACTTTGTTAGACAGTAGTTCACCCTGCTAGGGTTAATTATGACACCTAATAACATCCAGACTGGAAACTCCAGCTTTGACTAATTGCTCTCATAAATCTCTTTAGAGAAGTGTAAAATTCTCATTACTTAAATGATAAAACAACTAATCTTTCCTTCTTGTCCCTCTGAGATAAGAAGATTGCCAAACCTGCATGAGCTGAACAATGGTTGAAGGTAATTAATGACAATGAGAGAACCAAGGTATTAAATACTCATAAGGATGCCTGGAGATTGAGGTAGGGCTATGGGAGGAGGGGATAGAAAGGAATGTGGAAGGCTGCCTTCACATGGCTAAAGGGATTCTTTCCCACTTAGCTTTACTTTCAGCTCTGCACTGCAGAAGGTGATCTTTGGATATATTATTCAATCTGCTATCACCTAAAGCTGTGCCAAGTGCTCAGTTGCTACCATTCATTCATTCAACAAATATGTAGTAGTGCTGGGATGAGATTACTGTAGCTGAAGTTATCCTGTTCCTGCCCAGCTCCTGCAGCCCTCAGACCCAAGTAACCCTCAGACCCAAGTAAACACACAGAGACTTATATTATTTACAAACTAATGTCTCATTTCTATTAATCTATACCCTGCCACATGGCTCGTGGCTTACCAGTACTTTACATCCTGCTCCTCATCACGGCAGCTGGCAGCCTTCTCTCTCAGCCCTCTTCTACCCAGCATTCTCCTCTCTCTTGTCCTGCCTACCTATACTTCCTGTCTGGCTACTGGCCAATCAGCATTTTATTTAACCATCAATCATAGCAACATATTCACAGCATACAGGACATTCCACAGCAGATTACCAACAGACACGTGACATTATTCTCTTATGGAGCTCCATTCCAGAAGCCTAGCCCCTAAATGATGATGCCTACAAGTATTGTATGATTTGCAAATCTTCCATAAAGGGACATGGTTATATGCATCCACAACCCGCTCCTACCTCTGCTTCTGCTGGTGACTCATAGCTTCTCCATGGCTAAGAATCACCATCAGCTTGTAGCTCTAAAAAGTGAACTCTTAGGATATCCCCTGCCTTATTTGTTCATTGATGTGACCATCACTGGGATGTGTCTATCAGCATTCAAGAATCAGAAAAAAAAATACTTATTTGAACATAGTGAATGTATCATAGTGAACTGAAGTTCTCAGAAAACAAAAGAAAACAAAACAAAACCCCTTATGCCCATGAGATACACTCTGCAAGACTGATTGGAAGTTCTTTGATTTTAGAGAGTTGCAGGTCCAGAATCAAATTATCTTGGGTTGTTCCAGCACCCTTAAACATTCTCTTGTGGCCCGTCTCTAATATCCTTGTTACAGACAGATAATTCTTACAGGGACATGCAAGCAGATCCCTAACTTCTACCAACAAAGAAGCTAGTAATGTCAGAGTAAACTCTACTGTACAGTTCGGTGACAACAGAAGACAAAACTGTTACTGTGGATATCCGCTAAGAAGTTGGATCTTAAGTTTTCTTCCTACTAAAGAAGAGAGGACAGAAGCAGGTGGTGGTGAGGGCTGTGGACACGGTCATCAGTTTGTGTGCCAGTTACTCTTCTCTTGCTGTGATAAAACACCATGACCAAGACAACTTCTCAGAGGAAGAGTTTATTTTGAACTTACAGTTACAGAGGGTGAGAGTCCATGGTGCTGGGAGACACTATGGACACCAAGAACTGAATGAGAAAGGATCTTTAGTGTCATCTTGTTAAAGACCTTTGACAGTATGGATCCTGGCTTTGAGGTGGTGACAGGTTCAAATAAATGCTGCCCCAAACTCCCGCATATGTGTCTCTCATGACTTATTCTGGACAAACTAAAATACTTAACAGAATGTTTAGGTGATCTCTATGTAGAATAATCCTATGATTTTATCCCAAAATATTTTACATTGAGATGCCCTGAAATAGAGACACAGGGCTGATCTATTTTACAATGTCTTATCCCTCAGAGAGTTGCTTCATCCCTTTTGGAATGAGTTCTCTTTGTTCCAGGATTATTCAAACAATACTCCTGGTGATGACACATTGAATCTGTCTACAATCAGCTTCAGAGTCTTGCTGTGCACTTCTGGGTCTGGAGTCTAGGACTATCATCTCATTACCCACTTCTGGTTTTAAATAGTTCCCTAACTGAAGGCACTCAGTCCCTTTTGCAGTTCTCAGTCTCATTAATAAAATAAAAAGTTGAAGACTCAGAAGGGGATTCGAAGACAATTTGTTGAAGAGAGTGACACTGTCCCCAAATGTTAAGTTAAAAGTGTGAAGGGAAAAGAGATGAGAGATGGGGGGCTGCACTCTTATTTGAGTATGAGTAGGAAGACACATCCTGGAGTAAGAAGGTAAGCTCGCCGGAGAAGGCGTAGGTGCCAGAGCTGCTGCTCCTAGCAGGTGTTACTGAAAGGCACAACATTGTCCTCCTGGCAAAGTCACAAAGGTCTTGGGTGTGAAAGCCATTCTGCACCATTTTAGTCCAACTAGACAGAAAATATTTAAGCTGAATGTGATTAAAACTTGTTGCCAATTGTGAAGTGATCTTCGAAGCTCCGGGGGTCCAGAACTCGGTGAACATAGGAAATGGGAAGGAACAATGACAGTTTACCTTTACGTGTTGTGGTTTGAGAGTTAGTCAACATCACCTGCCGTAAATTCACCTTTCTGCTTTGCTCATTGGGGCCAGGAAGGCAGCACTAGCTGCGTCCATTGCCATCTGTTTACACCTTGGCTTTGTAGCCAGGGAAAAGCCCAGGACTGGGGCTAACTTTTGACTTTCCTGTTAACCACCATCAGCCTGTGATCTTTATCTCTGAGAGGCCAGTGTTGTTTTATTTTGAATCTGGACATAGAAAAGGCCAGTGCTTGACAAAACTTGGAGATTTTTTCATTATAAGGCTTGAACCCTTCTTATTTCATATTTCTTAAACTTCTTATCCAGCAGAGTACTACATAATTTAGTCATGGTATGTACTTCAGAGGAAGCTGGTATCCACACGTCTCAAATGGTGCCTGGCATGCAGACAGTGCCGGAGAACTCTCCGCTCCCTTCCTTGTTGCCTGGCATTCCCCATCAGACTTCAGAGTGTCAAGTCAAAGTGTATTTGTTCAATAGGTATCAGCGAGTTGACACTGTGGTTTGAGTGTGAAATGTCCCTCATATGCTCATAGGTTTCAGTGGATATCTTAAGAGGGTAGTGCTGTTTCTGAAGGCTGTGTAACCTTTAGAAGGGGGAGACTCACCGGGGCAAGTGGGTCTGTGGCAGTGGCCCCAGGAGTTTGCTGTTCTCTCTCCCCCTTTCCTTTCTTTAGGCACAATGTGACCAGAGGCCTGGTGCCAGGCTTTCTTCCCCATTAGGGTCTGTATTTCTCAGAGCCACAAGGTAAACATATCCCTCTTTTATTAAGTTGCTTCCTGTTGTCTGTTTAGTCCCAGCATCATAAAAAGTAACTAACACAGGGCTTTGGAGACCCTGGAAGGCCTCAGAAGTTGAGGTCCTAGGGCATCTTCAGCTATTCTCTCTCATGCTAGCCTTTCTCCTTCATGCTGAGCCATGGACACTGGAATTCTGGGCTTGTTACTTTTCTCACTGCTGTACCAAAATGCCCAATAAGAAGTGTCGTGGACTGGAGCATACATTTTTTTTTGCCTAATCACCTTTCTATAATAATCCATTCTTTATTTAATCTAAGTGTTTTGCTTTGTTTTTTTCTTGATCTTTGATTTTCATTTTTTAAAAAAGCTCTTGTTTCATCAAATAAATCTGTTACAGTTCTTTGGAATTAATGTTTTTTTTTTATTTTTATTTTTATTTTTTTTATTTTTATAGGAGTGTTAACTGTGACCTTGATGGTGTGTGAGAAAATGTCACCCTGAGCAGTTAGGGCGAGAGCCTGGGCCATGGCAGTCCTAACAAGCTATGGATGTGTGATTGTCTTGCTTGTCTTAATATGGGGCAACTCGCCCTGTGGGCAGCACTTTCTAATCGACACCCAGATAAGGAGACAGAGAAGAAGGAAAGTCCTTGGTTTTGGTTGCTTGGCCTTCACCCTCACTACTGGGTTTACTGCTTCTGTTCTAGCAGCTGCTGATCCCATCTGTGGTGATATTTTATTTGTGCTGAAATATGGTGATATTTTATTTGTGCTTTGATAAATAAAGCTTGCCTGGAGATCAGGGGGAAAAGGCCAGCCATTTTAGACAAACAAAGTCAGGCAGCACACACCCTTAATCCGATCACTTAGCAGGTAGAGTCTCTGTGTGTTCAAGGCTACACTATGGAACAGAGCCAAGCATGGTGACACACGCCTTTAATCCCAGTACCAACCATAGAGACCTGGAGGTCTGTATAGACAGGCAGTGACAAGGAAGTGAGGTAGCTGGGCTAAGAGCCAATGATAGCACAGAACAGCAAGACAATAAAAGCCTGGGTAGACAGGAAGTTGTGGCATTTTGGAAACTGCAGAGCTGGTGAAGTAAGGTTGGCTGCTGGCTCTCACTATTTCCCTGATCTAAGTTCTCACCCCTATATTTGGCTCTGTGTTTTTTATTTAATAAGACCATTTAGAAATTTGTCTACACCCATCACTGAATTAAAAGCAGCTTCTTTGGGCTTCCAGTGTTGTCCACATTGTCCACAAAAGAATAGTAGCTCTCTAGGAATCTTGGTGCCCATTGGGATGGCCGAGACTTCCAGACTCCTGGATTGAAGAACTCCCTTTTTCTCAGCATCTCAGATGTGAGACAACCACTGCTGAACCACTCCCAACATATCATGTAAGTCAGTCTAATAAATCCTCTTGGTGTGTGTGTGTGTGTGTGTGTGTGTGTGTGTGTGTCTGTCTGTCTGTCTGTCTGTCTGTCGCATGCGCGTGCATCTGTCTGTTATGTTCTTCCTGATAACACAATCTCCTTTTATACAGATCTGCAGATCTGTAGGGACATTTTTTCTCTTATTCAGGCAGAGGGAAAAGGGGGTGGGTGGGTAGGAATGCTTGTCCTGTAGCCTTTGCTGTTTGCTTTCCTGATTAAGGGACAATGTACACAGTGTTAATATCCACAAGCACATTTAGGATATTGTCCCTTTTTGGCTTCCTGACCCTGTCTCTTCATGGGCAAAAGTGAATATGAGGCAGTAGTCTCAGACACTGGGCCAGTCTAGTTTTCCACTAGCACAGAAGAGCTATGGTAGGGATACATTATTCTTGGATTTTCATCTAAAGCCACTCTCAGGAAGCTATTCTATTAAACAAACAAACAAACAAACAAACAAACAAACAAAGAAACAAACATTACTAGGCAGTGGTGGTACACACCTTTAATCCCAGCATTCAGGAGGCAGAGGCAGGCAGATCTCTGAAGCTAGCCTGGTCTACAGAGCGAGTTCTAGGAGAGCCAGGGCTGCACAGAGAAACCCTATCTGAAAAAAAAAAATCACCGAGAAATAGGTAATGGCTCAGCTACTGGACGCCCTGGAGTAGAGGCACCAATAAAACTTTCATTTCCAGGAAACACCTGAAAGAGTTGAGGATATCTTGTAGAAGGAATTGTGAAAAGAACAAATTTGTTTAGGGATGGAAATTGGGATTCTATGGAAAGAAGCAGAAAAGAATTTTGTGGAGAAGAAACACTATAGAGTGGTGGTTTGTATGTTTGTGCTTAACTAGAGAACTTAAATACTAGAACTTCAGTGGGTATATCCAAGGGGTCAAAATATTATAGAACCTCAATAATACATCATCTACATAAAAAATTAGAAATCTTCAGCCACGTGGTGGTGGTGTATGCTTCTAATCCCAGCACTTGGGAGGCCTCTATGATTTAGAGGCCAGCCTGGTCTACAGAGTGAGTTTCAGGACAGTCAGGGCTACATAGGGAAACCCTGTCTCAAAACAAAACAAAACAAAAAAATTAGAAATCTTCAACTTAGAGCACAGCCTTGCATTTATGGAAATTTAACAGTCCCCAGTAGGCTCTTGAGCATCATGAAACTGAGTAAACTGATTTTCTATCCTGAGCATGCTCTGTTGTATTTTTGAAGCCTTCAGAGAGCCATCTTTCTCAGGTGCTAGATTGAAGCAGTGCAGCATCTCTGATATCCCAGTTGCTCTGCTTGAAACATAGGAGACATTGTTCTAAGGTTCTGGCTTACAGGAGCATATTCCCAACATGGTTGACTTCATCAGCTATAGAGAAAAGTAACCTTTATATGTCAGTGAAGTTATATTACTCTTTTTAATATTTATTTAATTATTATAATATAAACATGAGTTGGCAAATAATTTATCTTAGAATAGTGACTTACATGGTGACCCCACCCCCCACATCCATGGGTGTGTCAGCTTAAAAATACTGAGATGGGAGATGTGCTAAGATTCCAAACAAAAAAGGATGACTAATGTTTTAGGAAATAGAAATGCTAATTACCCTGATTTGTTCATTACACCATGTATGATTATCACACTGTAGTCCATAATTGTGCATAATTAATAAGTCAATATGCTGTTTCTTGATAAACACATTGTGCCACTGTGTCGAAGTTTAGGAAAAAGCACTGGTAGTTTTGATGTGTCAGGGAAGTAGGGAAGGTGGAGTATGCAACTGTCTTTCCAGTTCAGTTCTTGGTCCAGGGACTTATATTTTAGGTCTTTCCATTGGTGAATGCTCTCATGAAGGAACAACAATAATGAATCTAATTCTCCCTAGTTTAGCTTTTAGGTTGATAATGGAAAAATACCACAATGATTTGATCCTCTTTTGAGTATCCCTGTATAGAAATATAGGCAAATACAAATACAGCGCTGTTAACTGTTTTTGTTTGAAAACATTGAGGGACAGACCAACTAGACAGATAAAAGTAGAAGTGATGGCTAATGTCCTTCCAGTAGCCATTGTCTTCGCTTTAGGTTCTCAGTCATCACAGAAATCCAACCTACAGCCTTGAGCTGCATTTCCCATCAGTCATCACAGAAATCCAACCTACAGCCTTGAGCTGCACTTCCCAATACAACAATATCACTCACAAGTGACGACTGAAAATTTAAATTTAAATGTAAATCTGGTACCTTAATTGAACTAGTTGTGTTTCCTGTTGTCAATAGCCACACAGAGCTTTTCACTTCTATGTGGCACAGCGGAGACATTAGCATAGAGAGTTCTAGTGGAAGCCTTGGTGGACTGTTGGCAGCACCATTGATGGGGCTCAGTGTAATTATTTCTAGAATTCTAACAAATGTGAACATTAAAACTGCTAGGATTCAAAGATAGTCAATATTTATTTTCTTTCCTCCAAGTCTCATATTTGTGTGTACAGTGTGTGTGCAAGTGCGTGCAGATGCCTGTGTGGAGACCAAAGGAGGACATCAGCTGTCCTCTTCTGTCTCTCCAATTTTCTTATTGTAGGATCTATCACTGAGGCTGTAGCTCACTCTTTTCTTTGTTTTTTGGCTAGTCTAGCATCCAACAAGTCCCAGTGGACCAGCACTGAGATTATAGGGGTATGATCATGCTCAACTTGCAGAATAAATGCTCTTACCACTGAGCCACCTCTTTAGTCCTAATGCACATGTTAAAAGAGATAAATTCTCGTTCATTATTGTCATTAATTATAGCTTGATGAGTGAGAGATGATCAGACATATCCCTAAGTACTTTAGAGGATTTATGACAGAAAGGATAATGGATTGTTAGAGACCCATGCATAGTCATTTTATATGAAGATTATGCAAGTTTGAAGAGTGATCCAGGGATCCAGTTACAAGGATTTCCCAGGATTCAGGACACTTTTCTGTGTCATACACATACCTACTTGAGTTACCCTCATCTTAACTCATCTTCAGGAGTTAAGTAGTAACAGTTGTATTTTAGTTTCTGTATGCCTATCTGGAATGAAGGCAGGGAATAGTTAACCTTTCCTGCCTGACACAGATCAGATGCCTCTTTCAGCACAGGGCCAGATGTTCAGTTCTGACGATGACTCCCGTGAGAGCAAGGGAACACTTCTCTAACGAGCATGACCACAACAACCTTGCAAGGCAAGTATCTCATTTTACTTCACAGATAGGAAACTCAGGCTTGCAATGTTTAATTAACTTGGGTTAGAGTATCACTGGGGGTGTCTAAGTTTCTTTTCCTGTTACTGTAATTTCTTACTCTAACAAAAGACCTTAAAAGGGAAAACGTTTGTTCTAGCTCACAGTTAAGGGGCAGTCCATTATGGCAAGGCAACCAAGAACTTGAAGCAGCTGGTTACATTGCATCTATTGTCAGAAGATAGTCTGTGAATGCATGCATGCTGTGATCAGCTTGCTTTTTCCACTCTCATGCAATCCAGGATCTCCTGTATAGGGAATGGAGCCACCCACAGTGGGAAGGTCTTCCCACCTCATTTAATGTAATTGCCGACTGACAGGCCTAGAGGGACTGACAAGCTGACAAGGCCAACCATCACAGGTGGGAGGCGAATCTAAAATTGGGAAAAATCTTCTAAATGGGGGACAGGATAGAGTGTGTACAAATGTTTTAGGGAACAGACCTCTTTGCTTTGCTAGCACTTACGTTATTTTGAGGCATCTTGTATCAGTGGGTTGAGCTTGTGCACCTTTAAAAATCCAAGGAGATCATACATGGTCAGGGTCTCCCATGACATCCCAAGCATATCAAAATTAGGCTCTGAGCCATAGGAGTTGCCCCAAACTGGAGCAGTGGTATTTATTCCACACTCCATCTGCCTTTACTAGCATATGCTTTCTACATTACAAGTGAATTGTCCAAGCCATAAGCTTGGCTCTGCCCAGCCAGAAGCCCTAATGTCCTTCCCTGGAGGGCCAGAAAGCACAGGTACAGCTGAGTGAGAGCAATAGCTATGTATCCATCACAGTTTCACAGGGCCCTGACATCAGCACACTGACCTCCTGCACCATACTCCCAAGTTCTGCATGTGCTACACAGAAGAGGGCACTGTGGCACCCCAGCTGCCAAGGCTGCCTCCTCTTTGAAGCAAGTGTTTCAAATCTGTGGCTCAGGTAACCTGACAAGCCTAAAGGCAAGCTCTTTTGTGCATGGCTGCGTGCTTTTATAGTTCACGTGTTCCAGTTTCAGACACTAAGTCCTTTGGAGCCATAGGAAGAATAGTTTTCTCTGAGGCACAAGACTGACTGCCAAGTGTCAAAATGAGTTAAATATTATTGAAAAATTCCTTTATAAGTCAGAGGTCTATTTTTCTTTCATAGATTTTGAGTCCAGAACCTTACATGTATATTTCATGAAACATGATATTTCTTTCTGACTTGCTTGTGAAAGATTGCCTTTGATGCACTGCCCTACAATCACACAGTTTAGCATTACCCCTGTGGCCTGTGCTTGAAATTTTTCTACTTGAGCTGTAATGTGAGAAGATGCTGTATTATTCAACAGCCACTTGTTATAACCAAGGAAGTTTTGTAAAGCAAAAAAACAAGGGAGAGAAATAATGAAATGCACAAGTAAGACACTAATTTATAATGTGTGCAAAGCTCATTTGGTTAACTGGAATACAATGAGTTTAATGTATCTTGATTCCACTGAAGTAGATTATGTGTTGTCTTATGAATCTTATTAGCAAAAAATAATTTAAATTGCTGTGAAACTGAGCTTACTGAAAGACTGTAAACAAGAGATACAATGAACAGCAAATCCATAATCTATGAGCTGCAGTCAGTCAGCAGAAATGAAGACTCTTGGTCTTGGCAGCATGGAGAAGGCGGTGGATTGAGAGACCCATGGGGTGGCAGAAAAGGATACATCAGCTAAAAGTTTAAGAAGTGTAGCTAGAATTTTCCTGCCTGGGCCACGGTCAGATCAAATCTCTCTCACCCTTCTCTCCAGGTCCTGTCAAGTCCCGCAGTCGCTCAGACCCAACCAAGTAAACACACAGAGACTTATATTGTTTACAAATGTATGTCTGTGGCAGGCTTCTTGTTATCTAGTTCTTCTATCTTAAATTAACCCATATCTATTAGTCTATAAGTTGTCACATGGCTCGTGGCTTACTGGTACCTTAAATCTCGCTTTTCATGGGGGCAGATGGCAGTGTCTCTCTGACTCAGCCTTCCACTTCCCCCAATTCTCTTCTCTGCTTGTCCCGCCTATACTTCCTGCCTGGCTACTGGCCAATCGGTGTTTTATTTATTAACCAATCAGAGCAACACATTTGGCATATAGAACATCCCACAGCAAAGAAGATCAATGGGGAAGTTGGTTCTTAGCCCTTCACTACTTTCTTCTATGACCATCCATGTGTTCCACCACCACCTCCACCCTGCCCTGGAGAGCTGATGGACACGTTGCCTACTTTCTTACATCCAACTGAAGACTTATGTACCCTTTCTAGACAGTGGCTCTCAGCCCTACCCAAGGCCTGGTAACCACCCTTTCCTTAGGTAACCACCCTCAGTTCAGGATTTTCTTCTTAAAGTTGGTGCTAATGAGACACTGGTTTTCTTTTCTTCTTTTTCTTTCTTTCTTTCTTTCTTTCTTTCTTTCTTTCTTTCTTTCTTTCTTTCTTTCTTTCTTTCTTTCTTTCTTTCTTTCTCTCTCTCTCTCTCTCTCTCTCTCTCTCTCTCTTTCTTTCTTTCTTTCTTTCTTTTTTTGTATTTTTTGAGACAGAGTTTCTCTGTGTAGCTTTGACACCTTTCTTGAAACTCACTCTGTAGCCCAGGCTGGCCTTGAACTCATGGAGATCTGCCTGCCTTTGCCTCCCAAGTGCTGGGATTAAAGGCATGTGCCACCACCGCCCGTTGAGACACTGGTTCTCTTCTTGCTTTGATAAGTATTTCTGAGGATCTACTATGTGTTAGGCACTGTACTGGAATCCAGATTTGTGATATATGAGGCCAACTGCTTCTTCCTGCCATACTGCTCCTGTACTCTGTGTAGTAAGAACAGAGTGTGTGGTCAGCCCCCTACTTGGCAGGTTCATGTTCTCAGACTCAACCAATACTAAATAAATCTAATATTTTAAAATTTTGTATCCATACTAATAATGTATATTTTTATCATTATTTATTAACATAGCAAGTATATTATATTTTATATTAGATAGTGTGTAAGACAGATGCAATTTAAAGTGTATGGCAAGATGCGCATAGGTTATATGAAAATGCTGTACCATTTTATATAGGTAGTATGCTAGAACTACTTTCCTGCACACCAAGGGACAGTGTATTATAGTTGTATTTTGCAATGGATGTCTGCTAAGATGTTAGAACTTAAGTTTTCCTGCTACCAAAGGAAGAGGAGTGAGGAAGGAGGCAGGAGAGGGCAACTGTGAGAGTCTGTGTATGTGCTCAGTAGTCTGACTGGAGACCATGTCACCAAGTGTGCATCGGACAAAATGTCAGGCTGCATACATTAAACACACATCATTCTTATGTGTCAGTTTTTCCTTCACAGAGCTAGAACACAGGAAACATTCTACTTTGTTCATGTAGTAAATACAACCCAATGTTGATTCTCCTTCATGGCTGTCTTCAGCCTCTCTTTTTTTTTTTTTGACTTATTTATTTATTTTTAAAATTACATTCATGATATTCATTAATTACACTCATGATATTAATCACATTTGTGGTATTCATAGATTACATTCACAGTATTCATTCAATTATATATTATATATATATATTAATTTTAAATGCTGAGTCATTTATTTAAGGGGGGAGGAGGTCTTAAACACAGGCTTACAATTTGTTGTTGTTGTACAAGACTAAAAGGTGTAGAATCAGTTCAGAATTTCTATCTGGTAAGTAGACACCCTCCATAACATTTTCTGTAAGATATTTTATGTCATCATTTCAGAGTTACCCAGTCTGCTGCTATTCAGCATGAATCTTCAGTGTGGAAAAACTTGCATATGTAAGTTTATACTGTTCAGACTTACAGTTTCAGCTCCACAGTTTACAAGCTTAGAAGTTGTTAAAGAGAAATTCTTCAGTGATAGTTTTGACAGTAAAATATAGACTGCTTTGTTCAGGACCATGGAAACCAGTACAGAGACTCTGGTAACAGGGAATTCTGAATGGAGTCCCAACCTACTGAAGACCCCACTCACTTCTATGAGGCCTGACTGGCTGACATCATAATGTAGAAGCCTCTATTATTATCCATCTCCCTGGTGGTTGGAGTCAGGCTTCTAATCCACATGATGGGTGTAAAGCCCCTCTGGCTCCCTCTTGGCTCCCTTTCTTGGGTGTCCACACCATGCTGGTTCCCAACAGCCTGAGTGCAGAATTTCTGAGCTCTTCCTCTTCCACCCGAGCACTGGACAATGCCACTTACTTACTTTTGTGAATCTTTTCTTTTCTTTCTTTCTTTCTTTTTTTTTTTTTTGAGACAGGGTTTCTCTGTGTAGTTTTGGTGCCTGTCCTGGATCTTGCTCTGTAGACCAGGCTGGCCTTGAACTCACAGAGATTTGCCTGGCTCTGCCTCCTGAGTGCTGGGATTAAAGGCATGTGCCACCACCACCTGGCTATTTTTGTGAATCTTAACAAAGACTATCCCTCATTTCTTGAGGGTACTTTGTTTAACCCAGAAAAGTTTCTTCTGAGATGGTAGATGACAAAGTCTTGATAGACAGTTGCTAATTTTCCTAGGCAAATCTTTCCGGTTCCTGCACTGACCCAAGGAAGAGACGAACTCTGGCGTAGTCCACAGGGGAGCAGGCTTCTACCGAGACCCAGGGTTCTCTGGGTGCTTCTCCTCTTCACTGCTCCTTGTTGAGATGATGCAGGGAGCAGTCACAGTACTATGGGGGCTATGCTGAGAGCAGACATTTCTCTTCTGTGGGTGGCAGACATGAATGGCATGCAGAGTGGCCCATCTGCTTGCCCTTTGACCTCCCTGCTGTCTGTTCCCTGGAAGCTGAGGTTTTGAGTATGTGTGGAATAAGTTTCCAAAGGCAAGCTTGCTTTTCTTCCTCTTTAGGGTCAGAGAGATGGAGGTGGTATCTTCAGTAGAGAGAAAAGGAATCTTTTCATGATGCACAGATTAGACTTGGGTTGTGCAACTATTCCCCTTGCATGTCTGTCATTCAAATAGACAGTAGTATAACATCATTTCATTACCTTTTCAGTAAAGACTCTTCATAGCTTTCTCATCAAAGCCAACATCAGACACAGCTGTCTTTATAGTTGGGTCACTTCAGGTGGGAACTGTCTCATTCTAAGGAATGCAGAAACTCTGCTCATCTTCCTTAAGTCATGGGTGCCTCATGATGTCATTTACTGCTGGCCTAAGCTAGGGGTTGGGGGTTAACTAGGATCTGAGCATGTTGTGGAAGTTTCGTGAAATGTGATTCAAGATATCATAGGTCCCTGGCAGCACCTTCTCCTGAAGCCCCTTAAAGTAACTACTGCAAATGGTAGGATCCCCATATCCATAAAGTACAGTACCACCCTCAATGCCCATCTTGGACCCGTCATATTAGAGGCTTAAAAAGCACTCAGGTGTTCCAAATTGGTAAGCACTACAGCACCTTTTTTTAAAAAATGTGCATTTGTGTTTTTGCCATGCATGTCAGGGTCCCCCGAAACTGGAGTTACAGACAGGTGTGAACTGCCATGTGGGTGCTGGGAATTAAACTCAGGTCCTCTGGAAGAAGAGTCAGCGCTCTTAACCTCTGAGCCATCTCTCCAGCCCTACAGCACCTTTTTTCACAGACCATGTTTGACTTTGGTACCCAGGCCAAAGTCTGTGATTTTTATCTTGCCACTGGGATCAATCATTATGTTATCTTCTTTTAAGTCCTGGTTCTTTCAAGTCATGGCAGTAGCCCACAATGCCTAAGATGTGCAAGAAAATACTGAGGGTCTTGCATTTTTTAGGGTAACCTACGCATAGATGAACTTCTATGACTCTTTTTTTCTTCCTCAATCAGCTCTATGATCAGATAGACCCCAAATCTGGTCTCTGGGACTTCCAGCAGGTAGATAATGTTAGGGTGCCATCATAATGTCCACCTTTGAAGTATCAGATGGTGCCACTGCTACTTCTTTATGAAGTTCTTCAGGGGCCACAGGGTGCCAGGGAGGTGGTGGTAGCCAACTGGACTCAAGCAGTGTATCCTTGGACTGTGGTCCTCAGGACCTAATACTGGGATTAGAAGTCCTTCCAACTGAAGAAAATTAGATCAGGCCCAGACCCCACTTTCTCTTCATCAGAGGGAGACACATAGTAGTTATACTGCTATGGATACTACCTAAAAGGAAAGAAAGAAAGAACCAAAATAAAAGAAATAAAAAGACACTCAAAGGTTAAAATATAAATAAAAAAATCAGATTTAAAAAGGTCCACCTGGCTGACCCTGACTGCCAGGCTCCAAGCATCCAACCTGTCTCACCAGGTCTGCACACTTCCCAGTGCCCACACTTAAGGGCGCTGCCAGGCATCAACCACCTGGCCCACATTTCTTGGTCTTTGCCAGTCCCTGAGCACTTGGCTTGCAGCTTCAAGTCTGCTCAGCACCGAGTGTTAGCTGACTCCATTTTCTTTTTAAACAATGTTAGACTTTAATCACATCCTTAGCTAAGGGTCAACTTTATTTTTTTTATTTATTTATTTTTTTTTACTGGTTCTTCCTCAATAACCTTGTGAATTACACATTGTAATTATTTTCCATTGTTCTGAAAAAAGACTGATCATAAGGTGTTTTGTGGTATGTTAACTGTCTGACCCTAACATCATAACATGTACATTTCCCATGATCATAAAAATAACTGTTGGGGGATATTTGATCATACCATGAACCCCAAGTTTGCATTTGTATTGATTAAATAAATTAACCTTGGGTCGGGAGGCTGAGTTAGCAATTAGTTGACAGAAAGTAATCGTAGAGCATCAGAGGGCATCTGGGAGAGACAGAGAGACACAGGAAGTAGTAGGGAGGGATTTGGAGTGGCTCAGGTTTTTCTGGTTTGGCAGGTCATTCAGAGATGCCAGAAAGGAGAGAAAGTTGGCTAGTTGCTACTCAGCCTCTCTGAGCTTGCAGGTTTTCACCCCAGCCTTTGAATCACAAGTCTTATTTATAAATAGAAGGATAGAGATTTAGTTAAAGCTACCTTTAGTGGCAGTGACAGAGCCAGTGCCTGCAGGAGCAGAATTCCCACCAGGCTGTGGCCTGAGCTGCTGGGCCACTGTTAGAGGAGCAGGCTGGTAACTGCAGAGCTGCAATTGCTGGCTAAAATAATAGTAGATCAAGGCATAGTCACTGTGCTGAAGTTGAAACAACTATATAAAAACAACTATATTAAAACAAATAACTGCAAAACTCCACTTTTAGTCACTTGCTCACTTGGTATAAAGTGACTATTCTGCCTTTAATCTGGGCTGTTTTCATTCTCCTATTCTGGGAGACTGAAAATATGACCTGGAAGTTATTAAATTTTTTCTTTTGCAATATCTTGGTTTTAGCTCCTGGTTTTCGACACCATAACACTGGTGCTAATGTGTAAGTGGCCCTTGACCCCAAACCACTGCGTGTATTTCCACAGTTCCCCATGCCTCTGGTGCTGACAGCGAAGGGCCCTCATAGACCTGAGCATGGCAAACAGGGCATGAGGTTTTGCCTTTTACCTTTCTCCCTCTTGCTAAAAACTGTTAAGATTACATTCCTAAAGCTAGGTCTATTCCCAAGATTCATTCCCTTATTTGGACACTGACTCCTTTTTTGAGATAAAACATCAAGGTCTAACAATGAATATTCATTATTTGGCTAACATGTCCAATCAGGACTTACCAACTCACCCTGGCACAGACCCCCCCTTTTCTCCATAAAGACCCATTCCTGCAGGAGCACCGCTTGCTTGCTGCTGCTGATGTCTGCCTCTGCAGGCACCCTCACGGCTTGCTCCTCTGGGTAATAAATCTCCTTTGTGCTGAGAATTTGGTACCCCACCCTGCCCTGTACAGACTCCAAAGGGGCTGATGTCCCTTACAGACAGTGAAGCACTCCACAGACCATTGGCTGCAGGCCCACATTCCTACTCAACCAACTAACTGCAAATGTACAGATCTCAGTGCAAAGTTGAAACAAGAGGAAAATCCAAGATATATCTCTTCTACAAATCACTAATCTCATACTAATGGGTCCCAAATGATTATGGCCACAAAAGAAAATAATTCAAAAAGATTATTATTATTATTCCGAGGAACTCAAAGAAGACAGAAGTAGGGATGTATGACATAAGGAACTCTTACGAGATGAACACTGAATTCAGTGAAGAGAATTACTGAAGAAATGCTAAACCAAAATGATCATGGAAATGAGAAAGTGAATATGTTAAATAAAAACCTCAGTGGAAAGCTTCACCAATAGAATGAATCATGTTGAAAACAGGCCCAGGGCTGGAGACAGAGTGTAGTTATTATCACTCAGTGAAAAGACGCCAGAGTTGGCTGCTCATGTCTCCAGCCATACAAGCCAGACCAAGGAACCCTCATGTCTCACATGAAAGGGGGGTGAATTCTTGTACCCAGTGTAGGATCTTAGAGTCTGTGTGCACATCCTAAATGTCTCAAGCAATTAATTCAACATTTCCTCAAGTGACATATGAAGATATTGTGGATGGGGGAACCTAGTGCCTGCCGGCAGACTGGTCTGGGAATTAATTGCACACTAGTTCAACTAGCCATGCTCTTTACCCTGCCTTTCAATTCTCCTCTTAGCAAAGTCAATGCCAGGCTGAGAGATCAACACCTGATTTTGCAAGGAGGCTCCAAGAGGATGTTAGACATGTGGCTGAGCCTTTGTCACAGAACCAATCAAAACAGCAGGCTGAACTGTGGACACTCATTTAAACTTTAAGTTGCAGATGCAGTCCTGTGGCCCCACCATGCTGGGGATGGGGAGCGCAACACATGAGAAGGAGGAGAACTGCACAGTGAAAACCCACCCAGACCAGCCTCTCTGATCACCTTCCAGAGACCATGGAGACCAGCTCTGCAGCCCAGCTCCCATTGCAAACCCAAAAGCCAATGGGAAGGAAGCTTAAGAAATTCAACAGAGGACATTTAGAGATGGGGTCACAATGCCTTTTCTTCTCTTCGGACTCATGGTAATAGTGGCCAAGTTTCCTATAGGGCTAGCCATACTGTCACCCCAGGACTGGACTCTGACATGAGGATTTTGCCAGCCCTGATATATCTGGGAATAATAGGCTTATAAAAAAGTATTATCTAAGTTCTTTAATGAGTTATGTCTCACATTACATCTAAATAACAATTGGTCTTTGTAGATGATATGGAAATAATATGCTTTCTCAGAGAGAAATCACTCTGTATGTTTAGAGACTAATAAAGAAAAAGTTCTTTACAGGGGAAAAAAAGTACATGGCTAATGCCTAAGGAAGAGCTAGCCTCTAATATGAAGGTTCTCAACCTGTGAGTCACAAATGAGGAACATGCCTGATGCCATTTTGAAGGCAGGAGCCATTATGCTGTGTTGTTAAAAATAAGTTTCTATTGACTGTAAGAGCTGAGTTGCTCTCTGTTTCCTGGAACCTGACCTTCCCCAACACATGACCTTGTGTTTGAGAATACTCTTACCCTTCCTGGACCTCCCTGATCCTCCCTGAACCCTCCCAAATCGCATGGTGACCACATGATTTTTTTGAGATTTTTTTCCCCTGTATTTACTAATTTTACTCCTTAAAAGGGACCCAAGAGGTAGATTCATGACTGCTTTCTTTAATCCAATTTAGGAGGCAGTTGCTGGCCAGCTCTTGGGCACACCCCAATAAAAAATCAATCTTGCTTCAAATTTGCCTCAAATTGTGGTAGTGGTCTTTTCTCTTCATTGGGATTAATATAACCTCCTTTGGGGTTGAGTGACCTTTTCACGGGGGTCACATATCAGATATTCTGCATACCAGATATTCATAGTATGATTCATAACAGTAGCAAGATTACAGTTATGAAGTAGCAATGAAAATCATTTTATGGTTTGGGGTCACCACAATGTGAGGAACTGTATTAAAGGGTGTGGCATTAGGAAGGTTGAGAACCACTGCACTAATAGAAGCTTTTGCTAGTGTGAATGTATGTACCTTAGGCTGATACATTTCACATAAGCTGTCAGCCTTAAATCTCTCTTAGGTCCCAGCCCCAGGTTACTCTTTGAACAACTTAAACAGAGACAGGAGACTGCAAGTCTGGCCACTTGGCCATTGAGCAGATGGGAGATAGTGCCATCTTATTTCTTAAGCACACCAGTATTATTCTTTTCAAACAGTTGTTACCTGGGGTCATCTTGCCCATCTGGCAGAAGTATGCTTTTCTCAAGAAGAGAACTGGGGCTTTATGGCAGGCCAGGACTTGTGACCTTGTGGTGTTCCCTAATGTGAGACCAAAATGAGCCATCTTAGAAATAAGACCAAAATGCTTTCACTCAAAAACTAAGGCCTAAGATTTCTCCTTCTAGGAATAAGCCAATAGTTACTGAAACCAGTCAGTTCAGATTCCAGAAACCAGGAAATGTAAATGTACAGAGTCACAAGGTAGTCACGAGGTAATGCCTGCTGGACCATGGAATGTCCTCTCCCTGGTTTCCAGAGTAACTGACCTTAAAAATGTCCCCACCTGAGGGCAGCCAATGAGCAATGGTGGTGGGCAACCACCCCCTTAGAAGTAAGATTAAGCCATGATTTCTAGAAAGCCCCTAGAAGCGAGCCAATCAGAATTGTACCCTAAATGATGTAATCTTGTGATTTTTCCCTTTAAAAACTGAGCTTGCAGACAGGCGGGCACTTCCTCCAGCCTCCACTGCATTGGATGTACTGGACGAAGTCCCTACCTAGGCTTGTATTGCTTTTGGATATCCAGAATTAAACCTTGCTTTTGCATTCCGGCATGCTTGTCTTTGGTGGTCTCTCTGGGGGTCACGATCTGGGCACAACACTAAGCAGGGATGGACCTAATGGTTGGTGATATTTTCTATATGTTCTAAAAATAAAGCTTGCCTGAAGATCAGAGGGCAAAGCCAGTCACTAGTTAGCCACAGAGGCCAGGAAGTGGTGGCACACATCTTTAATCCTAGTACTCGGGAGGCAGAGGCAGATGGATCTCTGTGAGTTCAGGGTCACCTTGGGCTACACAAGATTGATTCGGTCTAAAAGAGAAACAGAGCCAGGCAGTGGTTGATCCCAGCACTCGGGATCTCACACCTTTAAGCCCAGCACTAGGGAGGTGGAGACAGGAAGTGATATGGCTGGGCAGAGAGAGGAATATAAGGCAGGAGGAGACAGGAACTCAGTCCCTTTTTGACTCAGGAGCTGGTGAGGTGAGAGGTGGCTGTGGCTTGTTCCTTTGACTCTCTGATCTCTCAGAATTTACCCCAATATCTGGCTCTGGATTTTTATTATAAGACCAATTAGGACTCAATCTACAATCCTGGTGAACAACACTTGCATCCTAGCATGTAAACTTTGCTTATCTCTAACAGGTTTGGTTAGCGTTCAGCCTTATCTGTGGGGGTGTTTTGGAGTCAATACTCCTTAGCTAAATTCTACTTTGTGTGACTTAATATCTCGTAAGCAAACCTATTAATAAATCCTTTATAACATCAACTCTATCACTTTGTTTCTTCTACATCATTGCTGCTTCAAGCTCTACTTTCCTCCCTTCTCTCAAACTTACCTGTGAACCAATAATAAGCTCCTAAGAACTTACCTTCCCAATTGCCTTTGAAATCATTCTATGAATTCATGTTGTTTTGGGGTACCTGAAAAGAAAATCTCCTGAGATACTTGAATAAGCCAAATGGAGTTTTTATTTGTTAGTGTCAGCAGGCTGTCCCAAGCAGAGTAAAGGGACGCAGCCTTGACTTCCAGTTTGCTCAAGTTTTTAAAGAACTGTGATTGTCACCTACAGGGAAAGTCAGCTCAGCACGTGAATGTTGCTTACTGAAGTGGAGATAGCAGTTAAATGATCAGGCAATTAATCTTTAGGTCAGGGTCACATTGTATGAGTTCATGGCTGCTGGAGACCAGTTTACCATAGGAATTTATGGCTAGTCTAAGTGACCGGAGACCAGTTTTCACTCAGGATAGTTTTAGCAACTAAAATACTCTTAGGAATGCTTTTAGGGATGGAATAGCTATAGCTCAGCTGCCCACTCCAATGAGACAAAGGACTTGGAAACCATTTCCCCAAAGTGGTTTTCATGGCTATTGATTATCTGGTGCCCCATGCCCCCAAGTGACAGCTGTTCACCTTGCTGCTCTCAAGACTCCCACTTTTCTATTCATCAAAGTGAGCTCAGGAATCAGTTAGAAATGCATGTCTCCAGCTTAGGACAGTGGCAGAATCTGGAGGCCAAAACAGGGAGCAAAGCTGCAGCTCAGTGGGTTGTGGCATCTGTCCTTGTCCTGACCTTCTGAAGAACTGTGTATAGAGTCTGAATATTAAAGCTGCCAGAGCACAGAGACTGGTTTCTTTTATTAATTCAGTGAGACTAATCAGGCGCCACCAGCTAACAGCTCTCCTTCTACACCCCAGCAGGGAATTTGCTGATCCCAGTGGACACAATGGCCATAAATTTGCACTTGAATTACAAAAGGATGCAGAAATTCAAGAATTTCTAACACAACCCTCTAAGGGAACAACCACAGGAGGCCTAATTGTCTGCAGGTTTTTTTCTTCCTGCTGATTAAGGTCTGCGAACTAATTTCAATTGCTGATTAAAATGGTCATTTTCTTCCTTGTATTTGGGTGTTAATGACAACATTCTTAGAATTCCACAAAGTCCATGGAATGTTAGAAGTGATGGTGCTGCATAATGAGGAGCCTTCCATCCTTTACTGAGAGCACAAAACAAACAATGGGAAAGAAAGCATGCATGGAGCATGTTGAACACTTAGACATTGGATAGGTCAGGCACATTTCAGCCCAAAATAGTTATTCATACTTCACTCACATGAAGGAGTCTTGGACAAATGAAACTTATAGGAGAGTTACCATACCTGTTGTTGGAGGAGGTATAGATACCATGGTAGGGGATGCATGGCAGCAGTGTATAGTCACCATGATAGGGGATGCATGGCAGCAGCTGTATTGTCACCATGGTAGGGGATGCATGGCAGCAGTGTTTAGTCACCATGGTAGGGGATGCATGGCAGCAGTGTTTAGTCACCATGGTAGGGGATGCATGGCAGCAGTGTATAGTCACTATGGTAGGGGATGCATGGCAGCAGCTATATAGACACCGTGGTAGGGGATGCATGGCAGCAGGGGTGAGACCAGGAGACAGCCCTGGACTGGCAGTTCAGCCCAGGGCCAAGAAAGCAGGAGCTCTGGAAAGACCCATGGTTCTCAGGTGAAGAAGGTGTATGTTTTCTACCTCCCCATAAGGAAGGACCCATGCTGGAGGCCATAAGCAGTGAGAGAAGGACAGAAAGCTTCTGATAAATAGTTTGGAACTTGATCTGTGGATTTTCCTGATGGAAAATGTTGTATTGATTTCTTAATTCCAGCCCATCTCTCCTAAATGATGTTGGGGTTACCTTTGTAGGGTGGGAGAATGTTACAGTAACCTTGTGGAGGCCCATTAAGGGGAGGATATTTCCTCCTGGTCAAAAGAACAGAATCTATCTCTAGCTTTGGATGGGGACTTGACTTTCCAGCTACCCAAATCATAAAAGTTGATCTGTAACAGGGCAAGATAAAATGGTTCCTCCATCTTGTATTTTTTCTGAGGCCATTTCAGCTTTAGCTAGAATTTGATCTTCATGATGGAGAATCTCATGTACCATGTTTTATCAATTTCTTCTCTAGATTTCTTTAATGACAAATTTAAAAAAATCTCTAATTGAGCCATTAATAAATTATTGTTAAAGGAATTCCAACTGTTCAGCTGGAATCTCCAGCTCCGCCCCACTTCTGTCTTTCTATAACCCACCCTCTCAGAAAAACTGCCAAAAGAATTGGTGGCTGATGTGATATTTTATTTGTGCTCTAACAGATAAAGCTTGCCTGAAAATCAGAAGGAGGAGCTAGCCACTAGTTAACCATAGATGTCTGGAGGTCTGTGCAGACAGACAGGAAGTGATAGAGCTGGGCAGAGAGGAAATGATAAGGCAGAGTAGAGAGAGGAGCTTGCTCTTTTTTGGTGGAGGATTTCATAGGAGTAAGAACTAGTGGCTTGCTGCTCTGCCTCTCTGATCTTTCAGCTTTAATCCCAATACCTGACTCTGGGTTTTTTTTTTTATTAATAAGACCATTTAGCAATTCGTGTTACATCTGGTGACCCAACATTTGTGGCACGAATTCACTAAAAAGCTCAAGCTGAAGCTGAACACAGCCAGAGTCTCCACCCCATGTGGGCCAGAGTCTCTTTGGCTTCTTCTCTCCTGGTGGGTTGTGGGCTCTCTCTGGATCCCCGTCTCAGACTGCTACCACACTAGGTAGCTGCCTTGAAACTCCCTTGGGTTTCTACTGCTCTACACAGAAGCAGTCAGCCTCACATCTGAATCATCATTGTTGGCAAATTAGGTGAATCAATTAAGATTTCTTAAAAGGAGCAATTAGTTAAAAGAGAATTTTTTCCCACATTAAAAAAATGGGAAACATTTTTACAATGGAGGGAATTTGGCCTGTGTTAAATACATTAGAAGGTCTAGAAATGGAACAATTAAATGAGAGGATAATTGATGTTGATGGGATTTACATAATATCAATTAGAAATAATATTATTTGATCATTTCTGTTTTATCATTAAAAAGTTGGTTAACATGAGTGCCAAGATAAAAGTTTTAGAAAAACTCATTAAAACAGATCATAGAGACACCCAGACCCGGACAGAGGAATTTAAAGGAGAACCAATCTCAGCATTGCATTATATGGTTGCAGAGAAACAGCCTAAGGCTTCCAAACAGCTAACCTTAATCTATCCAGTAACATTATAGGAACTGCCAAGTGCTCAAGGCTGTGTACGAGCTGATTGGACTCCTATGCAAATGTTAGATTTGAGGAGATTAAAGGAAGCTATAGTGTCATATGGTATGCATTCTCCATTTGTGAAGCAAATGTTAAACTCATGGTCAACTTGTAATAGAATTATCCCTCAAGACTGGAAAGATTTGGTTACAGCTGTTTTAGAGGCTGGTCCCTAGTTACAATGGAGGACCTGGTGGAAAGGTGAGGCTAAGACCATTGAACAACAATGTAGAGCTAGAGGTATGGAAATTTCCCAAGATCAACTTCTTGGAGAAGGTGATTATGATGATATACAAAGACAATCTTTATATGATGACCACACCCTAATTTTATGATGAATGGCAGCCTTGAATGCTTGGAACAGAATTGAAGAAGGAGGAAAGAAAATTGAGTCATTAACAAAAGTTATAAAGGGCCCAAAAGAAACCTTCACTGATTTCTTACAAAGGCTGTCTTCAGCAGTAAACATAATGCTAAAAAATTCAGAAGCTAGACAGATAATAATTGAATCTCTGGCTTTTGAAAACATTAATGCACAAAGCAAAAGGCTAATTAGGCTGTTAAAGGCAAGATCAGCACCTTTGGAGGAATGAATCTGAGATAATTAATATTGAATCTCATGACCATGATGATACTTGGATATAAGAGGTGATTTCCAGAGGTTTGAAGAAAAATACTAACATCAGGTGTTTCAATTGTGGTAAATAAGATTACCTAAAAAGGGACTGTAAACAGGCATTCCTAGAAACAATGTGTTATCAAGGAATAATCACAACAGAATGTCCTTCCCTTCTGGAATATGCAGAAAGTGTGGTAAAGGCAAACATTGGACTAACAAATGTGGATCAACAAGGGACAGACAAGGTAATCCTTTGCCTTTGCCATTGGGACACTCCCTGAGGGGCCTCTCGCAGGCCCCCATTGCAAATTCAGTTCAGTCCTTTCCTGCAATCATAGAAGAAACCCCTTCCCAGAGCAATTAAACAACCTAATGCCTATTGTAAAAAACCATACTGCTCAGGGTGATAGAACAATTATAGAAGAGAGAACAAAAATTTTGAGGGAATCCATAAAGTAAATTTTTGGCAAACTTCTATGAATGAACAAAAACCAAAATTAAAAATATGAATAAATGACATTCTTATTGAAGATCTTGTAGACACAGGTGCAGACATAACAATAATTGCACTAGAATCTTGGCATCTGAATTGGCCTCTTTAGGAGATAAATGTTCAGCTTTTAGGGATTGGAACATTATCTCAAGTGAAACAGAGCATGAGATGGGTCAAATATATAGGGCCAGAAGGATAGAGAGGAAAATTAAAGCCATATGTGGCTAATATAGCTATGAATTTATGGTGACGTGATTTCTTGCAACAATGAAATACCCAGATTAATGTTCCTTCAACCTCAGAAAACCATAAACTAACACATGTTTCTGAGAAAAATATTAGAAGGTATTATAAGGAACAGTCATCGACCATCCAGATTGTACAAGAACAGGGCACAACAGCTGCTGATCTTTCAAAGATACCAATAGCCCTACCTTTAAAATGGTTAACAGAGAAACCTGCATGGGTTCAGCAATGGCTTTTAACAACAGAGAAACTACAGGTCTTAGAACAGCTGGTACAAGAGCAGTTAAATGCTCAGCATATTGAAGAATCAACCAGCCCTTGGAATTCTATTGTATTTGTTATTAAAAAGAAATCTCATAAATGGAGAATAGTAACAGACCTAAGAGCAATTAACAAGGTAATTCAGCCAATGGGCTTCCCACAATCTGGAATTCCTTTGCCTACTTTGTTACCTAAAGGATGGCCTCTTATAGTTATCAATTTAAAAGACTGTTTCTTCTCAATAGTCTTACAAGAAAAAGACAGAGAAAAATTTTCCTTCATGGTACCTACTTATAATAATTCCCAGCCAGCCAGGAGATATCAATGGATGGTTAACCCAGAGGGAATGTTAAATAGCTCAACGCTGTGCCAATATTTTGTATGACAGCCATTGGAAGTAATATATAAACAATTTCCTAAATCTATAATTTACCATTACATGGATGACATTTTACTAACTAATTCAAATGTAGATAATTTAGAAAGAATGTTTGAAGAAGTAATGAAAATTTTGCCTTGTTGGGGATTACAAATTGTTCCTGAAAAGATACAAAGAGGAGAGTCTATTAACTATTTAGGATATAAAATAGAGCTACAAAAAATTAGACCCCAGAAAGTGCAAATTAAGAGAGATCGATTATGGACTCTTAATGACTTTCAAGGATTATTCAGAGACATTCCCAGTCTACAGACTGCTATTGGGGTAAAAAAAATGGTGAGCTGAGTAATTTGTTCAAAACCTTAGAGGGTGAAAAGGACTTAAATAGTCCAAGAGAATTACCATCTGAAACTGAGAAAGAATTGGCTTTGGAGGAAAGGAAAATATAGGATGCACAAGTGGATGGTGTGGATCCAAAGTCTGATTGCATTTTACCCTCTAAGCGTTCTCCTACAGGAATTTTAATGCAGGGGTAAGATATTATATTGGAATGGATATTTCTACCAAATAAACAGAGTAAAAAATTAAAAACTTATGTGGAAAAGATCTCTGATTTGATTTTAAAAGGAAAACTCAGACTTTGTCTATTAGCAGGAACAGACCCAGCAGAAATTGTAGTACCTTTAACTAATGGGGAAATTGACAAATTATGGGAAGAAAGTGAACCTTGGCAAAGAGCTTGTAGTACTATTTTTGGAGAGATTAACAACAAATATCCCAGAAGTGATAGAATTAAACTTATAAAGAAAGCTAACTGGATCCTGCCTCACATTGTATTGGAAACACCAATATCTGGATACCCTACATTTTATACAGATGTAAACAAACAAGGAAAGGCAGATTACAAATCAGAAAATTTAAGTAAAGTGGTTCAAAGCCCTTATAATTCAGTCCAAAAATTGGAATTATATGCCATTCTGATGGTATCATTGGATTTTTCAGAACCTCTCAACATAGTTACTGACTGTCAGTATCCCAAAAGAGTGGTCTTATATATTGAAACTGCAGAATTTATCCCTGATGAGTCAGAACTAACTTCGTTATTTATTCAGTTATGAGAAATAATCAGGAATAAAAATTGTCCCTTATATAACTCACATCTGATCCCATACCAGTCTGCCAGGCCCTCTAGCACAAGGTAATGAGATCAATAAATTATTGATAGGAAATGTGTTAGAGGTCTCAGAATTTCATAGAAAACATCATGTCAGTACTAAGGGTTTAAAAAAGGAGTTTTCCATAACCTGGCAACAAGCCAAGGAAATTATAAGGTAATGTCCTACTTGTTCTTTTCACAATCAAACTCCATTGTCAGCAAGATGTAACCCAAAGGGCACTCAGAAGAATGAAATCTGGCAGATGGATGTGTTTCATTTTGCAGAATTTGGAAAACTGAAATATATACACTACACCATTGATGCCACTTCAGGATTTCCATAGGCAACTGCTTTTAGTTCTGAAAAGGCTAATTCTGTAATCACACATTTGCTAGAAGTTATGGCCACCATGGGTATACCTGCACAAATTAAAACTGGCAATGCTCTAGCATATATCTCTGGTAAAATGAAACAGTTTTTTGCTTATTACAGTATAAAGCATATTACAGGTATGCCACATAATCCTACAGGCCAAGCAGTCATAGAAAGATCGAATTGAACTCTAAAGGATATGCTAAATAAACAGAAAAGAGTAACAACCCCCCTAGAAATAGATTACATAATGCTCTATTAACTTTGAATTTTCTCATTGCTAATGAGAAAGGAACAACAGTTGCAGAGAGACATTGGATAATAGAAAAAACTACAGAATTAAATCAGCTTATATACTTTAAAGATGTGCTGACTTCAGAATGGAAACCAGGATATGTGTTACATTGGGGATGAGGTTTTGCTTTTGTTTCTACAGGAGAAGATAAGCTGTGGATACCATCAAAACTGATAAAGGTTTGATTTGAACAAGAGAGACCTCTTAATTAGAAGAGGTGATAGTTCATCAACCAACATGACCATCCAATTTAAACTAACTTATACAACTAACAAATGCTTTTCATTTAATCAGTTATAACTTGTCAAAAGGGAACCTCCCCAAAAGTTAGTCTTGGGGAAGGGTTTTTGTTTTTGTCTTTCAGGAGAATGAAGGCTAAGGAATCTGAAGAACACTGGACAAATGAGACATCTGATGAAAAAAAGACAAATCATCTAGAAAAAATGTCCCAAGAAAAAGAGTAAATTGGCCTTTTGGTATATCACATATAAAAATTCATAAGTCTTCCTAAATGTTTGTTTCTGCTCTTCTCTAAAGACACTTAACACAAATGGTCTTTTTGTAATCCCAGTTCAATTAAAAATTAAAGCTGGCTTTGGAGTTGGAAAATGGCTCTCTCCTTCTCTAAACCCAAGCATGTTGTTAAAAAGAAAACCCAAAATCTCTGTATCATGTCAGAAGAAAGAGCCATCTTCTGATAAGGGACAGAAGAAAATGAGAAAATTAAGGGACTATTTTATTGCCACTAATCTCAATTCTTTGGTTCTCTTTTGATTCTTTAAACTTTTCTTAAGGTATGGATTTTATATCAAAATTTATAAGATATATATAACTTTTGTCATGATAATTAATGGTCATATAGAGTACTAATTAATTCTAGAAAAAGGCTTCATTTAGCTGCCTATACATGCTTTTGTGTTGGAGTCTCTATCAGTTTTCTGCAGGGAATCATGACCAGGTCAAATAGTGAATTTGAAGTCTCCAGAAAGATGATGGGGCCCCATAACAACTATTCCATGTAGACAATAATAATACCACTAAACATCACCCAAAGATCAACTTTGGACTACAAAAGGCTCAGAACAATTTTGAGATGGCTAGCTGAGATGATCTAGCTTCATAGACTACTCAAACAAGGACTTGAGATAAGCCCTGCACTTTGGCATTATGCAGAGCCTGGACAACAAATGATATAGCTACCTCTCCAGGAACTTGACAATTAACCCAAACATTTTCTTTTCAGGATCCCCTAAAATGCATTTGCTCACAAACAGCAGGAAACAATTTTAAGAATATGATGCCCACATTTCCAAGAGGTGGGGTGGGGTGGGTGGTTTTTGGTCTTTTAATGGGTTTCAGGTTTAAGATTGTTGTCATTGTTTAGGAGGGTTGGTTACAAGTTGTTGTTGTTGTTAATGGTCAGGAAAAGGACTAAACAAAGGAGATTAGATTTAAGGTTCTTGTTTGAAAAAAAAGAGGATATAGTTAAGAGGTAGAATCTACTCTGAAAAAAAGATACAGAAATGATAGAATAAAGGGTAGATTATTGAATCTACTCTGAAAATAAAAAAGAGAGGATATAGATATGATATAGATAAAAAGGTAGATTACTGAATCTACTTTTAAAAGATAATTACTAGTTTTAAATATTTTACATTGGATTGGATTTTTATATATTGTATACAAATTATATATATTGAGATTGATATTGTTAGAAAAATGCTGTATGTATATTTCTAATCTTGTTCAAGATATTGTACTTATACAGTTCATTTAACAATGTAATGCAATTTGCTAATCCTTGAATGTTATTATTACCAACTATTAGGATATAAAGAAATGAAAGTAGTTAGATATTACAATCAAACTTGTAGTCACATTAGGTATTTTCAACTTCAAGCAGAGATATATATTTAGATAGGTCATCTTCAAACCCTTCAGACATCTTCAGAATATGGCATTTAAAATGTTTTAATAACTTAGAATTTTTTCTTTTTTTATGACTATGAGATATTTCAGCTCCTGGCAGCACCAATCTACTTCAGGGAAGATATAGACACTGAAGAAACTGCACATGGAATTAATTTTCATCGTGGCAAAAGTTAGCCACTGGGCAACAAAGTGCCCTCGAATCAACTGCTGACAGTATGCTATCCAAAAAGGACAAACAGGACACAAAACAAAGGACTACTGATCCTTGCCAAGACAAGTGTGGTTGTGGCTTTAGCAACAAGTGTCCTCTGAGGCCAGGACAATATAGCACCATCCCTGAAGTGGCTTTGCAATCCAGAAAAAATACAGTGCCCCTTTCTTCTAAGGCAGTTGAACGGGCAGTGGACTGATGGCTTCTGGTGGAACAGTAGCTGAAACAGTTATTTTTGAAAGAGTAACTAGATTGACAGAGTCTAACCTCTCAATGGTAGACTGGCATTTAATAAAAAAGAGGAAGCCACCCACAAGCCAAGAAGAAGGGGACATGGAGAAGAATGGGATGCTGAGATGAAGCCATCCTCAAGCTGAGAAGAATAGGCAGTCAAATTCCAAAAACACTAGCAATTTCCAGAATTTAAATCCTGAATCATGACAGGACACTGGCAGAATTCAAGTTTGTCTGGTACATGGAATACTGGCACCGAATGTGAGGTCGAGCTGTAGGCCTTGTGTCCATCCTACTTCACAAACGAGTCTGTCAGATATGCTAAGCCTATAGGCCAAAGATGATGCCCCAACGTGCAGAGAAACCTTGGGTGACTGTCCAGGCAGTGGCTGTTTCTGTCAACTCACATTTTTTTGGAAGTCACTTGTTTGCACTTTCTGTTTTACTAGGTAATATTATTTCCTTCTTGGGTCTCTGAGGGAGTTGAAGATTAGATAGTTGTAGTTACAGTTTTCCTTGTTAAGAAATTCAGAAAAGAAACTAAGAGGTGTTAAGTGTATAAGTTTGAAAGACATCATAAGATAGTTTTCTGTTGGTAATACAAGTTAGGATAGAAAGTGAATTAGGTACATTTTCGACTCACCAAAATAGGATAGATAATGGAATATTTTCTCTGTATTTGTCAAATGCAAATGGACCAGACATTGTTGATGTATTTATTGCTTGTATATATTGTATGTAGTTATTATACTTACTGTATATAGCTTTTCTTATATTAGTTATAACTTTTTAAGTTCTTTTTTATTTTTATTAGACAAAAAAGGAAAAATGTGGTGATATTTTATTTGTGCTGAAATGTGGTGATATTTTATTTGTATGTTAATAAATATAGTTTGCCTGGAGATCAGAGGAAATAGCAAGCCATTAACACAAAAGTCAGGCAGTGATACCACATGCCCTTAATCTGATCACTTGGCAGGCAGGGTCTGTGTGTGTTTAAGGCCGTACTAGGGAACAGAGCCTAGTGTGGTTACATATGCCTTTAATCCCAGTACCAACCATAGAGACCTGGAGGTCTGCACAGACAGGCAGTGACAAGGAAGTGAGGTAGCTGGGATAAGAGTCAATGAGAGGGCAGAACAGCAAGGCAATAAAGATTTGGGTAGACAGGAAGTAGCTCTTTTTGGAAGCTATGGCATGGTGAGTTAAGGTTAGCTGGCGGCTCTTACTATTTCCCTGATCTCTAAGGCTTTCACCCCTATATTTGGCTCCATGTTTTTTTATTTAATAAGACTGTTTATAAGTTGGGATACACCTTACAGCCAAGCTCTTGGAGGCCCTCTAGCTGCCTGCAGAAGTAGCCGTAATTTACTGCTGGGGACACCAATTCTTCAAGGATCCAGTGGCCTTAGGCAATGCCAGTCTTATTCAGTGGTCCAGGGACTAGCCTTCATCTCCTGATTCAACAGAATATATTTTGTTTTTTTACTCTCCTATCATTTCTGTTATCAATTAGAGGAGAGGGATGAACTCCTAAAAAAGGGGCCACACAGACAAAGGATGGATGGTTCTACTTAAATAACCACTTCATCCTTCCTCAGGACCAGGCACTGTCCATCATTTCAGATATCTACCAGACTTACACACAGGCTCCAAAGCCTTGTTGCATTTCTTAGAGCCCCTCTTTGATCCCACCCATCTTTGAACTCATATTTCGCAGGTTCACTCCTCTTGCCAGACATGTGCCAAGGCCATTTCACAGGGTGTCCTCCAGATATCTCAGCCCCTGTACTGTCTTCAAGGATACCAACCAGGGGAGAACTGGCAGGCTGATTTCACCCACATGCCCACTCATAAAAAACTCCATTATCTCCTAACTCTGGTTGACACCTTTCAGGATGGATAGAAGCCTTCACAACCTCCAGGGAAAAAGCAGATGTGGTGGCTCAGGTACTCCTGGACCATATCATGCCTAGATTTGGCCTGCCAAAGATCATACAAATGAACAATAGTCCAGCCTTCATTTCCAGGGTCATGGAGCTCATGTTGGAAGCTCTTTACATTTCCTAGAAGCTCTATATCCCTTACCATCTACAATCCATGAGAATGGCTGTGAGGGCCAATGGACTCATCAAACAACAGCTCACCAAACTCTCCATTGAACTCAGGTTATCTTGGCCCTCCTTCTCCCCATTTCCCTTACCCACCTCTGGTCCACCCCATGCTCTCTTACAGGCCTGAGCACTCTTGAGCTCCTTTACAGAAGGTCCTTCCTCCTCAGTCACTACCTCCTGGCCCAAACTCCTCCACTGGCTAGGTACCTCTCCTACCTCTCCCTTCTGTTGTCCCTTCTCCATTCATATGCTGGCAGCTATCTCCCTGCCCCCACACCAACAGACCCAACTGCCCTGAACCTGTCCCACTTCCCTGGGGGACAGACTACTCCCCAAACAGCTAGTTCCTAAGTCTCTTGAGCCATGATGGACAGGACCCTATACCATGATCTTCACCACCCCTTTGGCTGCCAAGCGCCTAGGACATCCACGCTGGTACCATCTCTCCACACTCAAATGATACATTGTCTGTTCAGCTGCTGGGGCCCTCTACCCTCCAGTTTTCCAAGATGTCCTACTGAAGGGCCTATTTGATCACTCTTCCCATAGATATCCTGTTCATAGGGCAGGTGTCAATAATCTATTTTTTCCTAGCAACTTACCTTTTCTGTTTCCTCAAGAAACAGATGCCTGAGGTATCTAGGATGGCAGTTAACTAGATGCTTCTCCACTCACACCTCCTGGTGAGTGTGAGCCCAGTGACTCCTGACCTCTCCTCCCCTCATCATCCCATGCCTGCAGGAAGTAGCCAGACATGAACTGGTATACATATACCCAAAGAGTCTGGGATGTTCTGGTGGAAGCTCCACTTAGCCTCCTCTCTCTCTCTCTCTCTCTCTCTCTCTCTCTCTCTCTCTCTCTCTCTATCCCTGCCTCATCTCAGAAAACCTGCCAAATGGCAGCTCCCATCAGAGATGCTCAAGACCACTCCCACAGCATATTTAAACTGTCCCCCTAGAGAACAGACACATGTTTTTTCAGTCTTTGTTCCCTGTTTCCTCTCTGGGGTCCTGAAAATCATCTGGGAGCATTTTACTCATTAAACCTGAGTTTTTTCTTAGTTCAATTTGATTCGATCTGATTTGGATTACAGAAACTTTTCATTATTCCACAAACTTTTTACTTTATTTTTATTCTTTCATTGAGCCAGCATCTACTACACCATTGTAACTTTGGTTTTTCCCATCACTGAAAATTCTTTTATGTCATTGGGGTTCATTCTGAATGCTTTTCAACTTCTGTCATTTGTCTCATGGGAACTTTATAACCTTTGTCCTTTAAAAGAAATAAAACAACTATGTGGGTTTCTTCTATTTGATAGGGAAGTTTGGGTTTTATAATTTTGTATTGAAACTATCTGGAAAAAGATACAAGGTACACAGGAAAACCACGGTGTCTGAGGCATTGTTATGATTTGACTAAGAGTGGAAAGAATTCACTCTATCCTTGTACCCTCTGGGGAGCCTTTTGGCCGACTAGTCATTTCACAATTACAAACTCACAAAGAAAGAGTTAAAGACAAAAGACTAAGGTTGTCCTCTGACACGATGAGTGTGTTAGTTTTTAGTGTGCATCTCTGACTGACTTAAGTGTGAAAGACGTGGTTGCACACACTGTCCTATTGGAGATTTATCTTCACGCAGCTCTCGCTAAAGTCCAAAGGGAAAGACAAATGCTCTTTTCGGTCCACTCTGGGTGACTCCAGGGTTTAGTGGAGGTGTAGGGGGCATCTCACTCCACAATAAACAGCAGCTTTGTAATGGATCACATCAGATGAAAGCCAAACAGCTCCCTCAGGAGGTTTCCATAATGGTGTCATCCACTTGTACCTTGGACCACCTCAGGCATTTTGGTATTGGGACTTTTTGAGACATAAAATGTGCACACTTTCTCTTGCTTCAGCCACCCAGGCAATCCTCTAAAAAATGAGTCCTCAAACAGCATCGACTGAAACTTAATCATCCTGCAGAATTATTGAAAATGACTACTATACCTGTGGACACTTTATATTCGAGCTAAGCTTATGCCTACTGAAATTGCTATTCTTGACATGCTCATTTGAAATATCTGCTTGTGTGTGCATTTTTAGAGTGACTTTGAATTGCATTTATAGCATTGCTGTATAGAGGCTATTGCCGCTATCTACCATTATCAATCGGTCTACCATCTATCTGTATCCCGTCTTTCTACAGTCTATCCTCATCTATTATGTATCACATCTATCTATCTATCTATCTATCTATCTATCTATCTATCTATCTATC